>CM076570.1:348804971-348945863 GCA_034641835.2 Pinus albicaulis | reverse complement strand
AAGAGTGATCCACCAATGAGAACCTAGAATTTAGCATCAGATGAGTTAGAGTCTAGGAAATTGAAACCCTATAATTTTAATTAGTGATGAAGGACATCACATAGGTAATTATATTTTCATGTAGAATAATCTGTTAATTCAAATTTAAACTACATAATATGAATGTCATACCATAAATTTTTCCATGTAAGTCCAAACAACCTATAAAAAGGGAAAACCTTCTTTTTCCATGGGAAATAATTTACCTTTCCTTTTTCAAGATAATCTAAATCACAAAAAATATGAACTATACTGCACACATTCTTGGATAATGTGAAAGTGGAAAAGGAATACCCTATACAAGTGATGCACACATGTACATTTGAACACTAATATATTTTTGTAGTTGAAATGCAATGCTTGTTTTCATTTAAATGTAGGGTTTTTAAAGCAGGGAGAAATAATGGCTGCCAAATTAATAAGCGTTTCTTTTGGAAAAATTTAAATATTGTATTGGGTGATGAAGATAATAGAGGGTATTGAATCTCGATTCTTGACATCTAGAGAGAACCCTACAGCCTAACACAATCCAATGGAATTGACCAAAAAAACCCAAATAGAGTCAACCCTACTATAGGAGGAAGGGCCTGCAGTAAGAACTTACCATTTTGCAAGAGCTAAGGGTGAATGATGTTCTGCAAGAGTTGAGGGTGAACGCTGAGGGCGAACGCTGAGGGAAAATGCTGTTCTGCAAGAGTTGAGGGTGAACGCTGAGGGCAAATGCTGTTCTGCAAGAGCTGAGGGCGAATGCAGGGCGAATGCAGTTCTGCAAGAGCTGAGGGCGAATGCTGTTCTGCAAGAGCTGAGGGCGAATGCTGAGGGCGAATGCTGTTCTGAAAGAGCTCAGGGTGAATGCTGAGGGCGAATGCTGTTCTGCAAGAGCTCAGGGCGAATGCTGTTCTGCAAGAGCGGAGGGCGAATGTGCTCGTGATATCAGACGTTAATGTAGCACACATGTACATTTGAACACTAATAGAATTTTGTAGTTGAAATGAAATGTTTGTTTTCATTTAAATGTAGCATTTTTAAAGCAGGGAGAAATAATGGCTGCCAAATTAATAAGCGTTTCTTTGGGAAAAATTTAAATCTTGTATTAGGTGATGAAGATAATAGAGGGTATTGAATCTTGATTCTTGACATCTAGAGAGAACCCTACATCCTAACACAATCCAATGGAATTGACCAAAAAAACCCAAAATAGAGTCAAACCTACTATAGGAGGAAGGGCCTGCAGTAAGAACTTACCATTTTGCAAGAGCTGAGGGCGAATGCTGTTCTGCAAGAGCTGAGGGCGAACGCTGAGGGCGAATGCTGAGGGCAAATGCTGTTCTGCAAGAGCTGAGGGTGAATGCTGTTCTGCAAGAGCAGAGGGCGAATGCGCGCGTGATATCAGACGTTAATGTAGCTATTGCGACAGATACAAAACAATAAAATCATTTTTATGTAGCGCGCATATAAGTTTCAAATTTTTATGTAGCGCGCATATAAGTTTCGTATTTTTATGTAGCGCGCATATAAGTTTTGTATTTTTATGTAGCGCGCATATAAGTTTCGTATTTTTATGTAGCGCGCATATAAGTGTCGTTATACCGATGGCGGAAAAAGCGTTGCTATTGCAACGGGTGCCTCCAAACGTCGCAACTGCGACACCTAGACATTGTGTCGCACTTGCGACGTTTGGAGGCAGTCGTCGCAATAGCGACGTTTTGGGCCATAGTGTCGCAATTGTGACGTCTTCCTCCAAACGTCGTAATTGCAACACGTTTCTAAGTGTCGGTATTGCGACACTTTTCTATAAATGTCGGTATAGCGACGGTTTCGGGCGGGATGGAAAAAATTTGGGGAAATTTCCGACATTTGGTCAAAAGCGTCGGAACCAAGTGTCGAAATTTCCGCCAAATGTAGTAGTGTAGGTGACATAATAGTGCATATTGGAGGTGAAAATTTGGAACTTGCATACCCCCCAAGAGTGCCTTGTATGTGTGGCCGAATTTTGGATCGCTCTTAAAGAGAAGTGACCAATCAGAAGTCTCGTGCCCACAAGAGTTGAGAATCCATTAACCCCAATCCAGGGTTAATGGATTGGGGTTTATATACGCTTTGGCATGTATATATATGTGTTGTAACACTGAAAGGAATATAATGAAAAATCAAGTTGGTCATCCCGATTTGGGATCTAGGGGAAAATCTCTGTGTATATATGTTTTATGTTTTATGCTCTTGCTATTGTTTATTTTCTGTTTTTAAGATTAGTTGGTAGATAATTTCTGTACAGGGTTAAAACCTACAATAATGATATTAAAATTAAATTAATTAATCTATGATAATTGACCGTTAGGATGTCAACAATTGAATTTAATATTTTTGGGATTAAATTACATTTTAATTAAAATTTTGAATTAAATTAAAAATAAATTAAATTAGAATAAAATTAAATTAAAATTATTTGGATGATATATATTTTTATAATTTGAGATAACAAGAAACAAGTAAAAGATGAATAAAGAATACGGGGCATTAAATTGAAAGAATAATATAGAAAAAAAGGGGGAATAGATTAATGGATTATGAATTATAGAGAGCTAAAGGTGGAAGAAGGGTTTTTTTTTTTAAATAAGATTAATAAAATTTATAATTTTTAAAATTAAGGATTGATAAATTTTAGAATAAAATTCAAAATTTTAAAAAACTAGGGAGGGGTAAATCCCAATAAAATTATCAAATGGGGGCTAACGATGGAAACAAAAAAGTGAGATGAAAAGGGAGGAAAATGCATTTAATAAAGGGGGAAAGAAAATGGAAGGTGGGTTTCCATGATTGACTTAAATGATACTCGTCATTGCGATTAAATTTATTGGGATGCTTCTCAATTTCGAGGGCTTCCCTGATGATTTGACTGGAATGGAAAGGGGCAGGAGCAAGGATTTTGGATTTATTGAAGCATATAAGGTGCCTGGTGGAGTGAGAATGTTCAGCTATGGCCGATTTGGTGACACGGTTATGGTAGGTTTCCGCCATTTGTTCTTTCAATCGGGTTTTGAAGGATCTGCCAGTTTGTCCTATGTAGGAATTATCGTAAGAGCAGGGGATCTCATAAACACCATGACCTAACAAGGGGTCAACTTTGTCTTTGGGAGACTTGAAGAGCTGGTTGAGGGTTTGATGGGGTTTAAATAAGGTTTTGATGTTCATTTTAAAGAGAATTCTAGAAAGTTGATTAGTAACACCTTGAATATAAGGAAGGGTTACCTTGGCTAAGGGAGGGGTACAAGGACAAGTTTCGGTGCGAGGATGGAGGAAAGAATAGAAGGCCTTGTTGATCTGGGATGAGAGTAACCATTAGCTTTAAGCACTTTTCACAGATGAGCTTTTTCCTAGGGGAAGGATTCGACTGAGGAAATTTTGATAGCGCGAGAGACAAGAGTTTTAAGAACGAAAGATTTTTGAGTTGGATGGTGGTGGGAGTTGGCGTGAAGGTATATGTCGGTATGAGTCTTCTTCCTAAAGACTTAGTGGGTTAGGGTGATGTTGATCATTAATTAACATGAGTCATTTTTTGATTAAACCTTGAGAAGCCATGTATCGAATATTATGACAGATGGTGAAACATTTAAGGGATGGTTGAAGAGAAACGATGGAAGACAAGTCACGTGCCTAAAAATCGAAGCATATACACGAAAAAGGTCCAAACATAAAGTAAAAGGGCAAAGGTAATACAAAAAGGCAAAGGTATGGTGTAAAGGACGCAGAACGAAATTATTAAAAGGCTTGCCGCTTTCATAATATGCACGTGAGGGAACTCTTCGTATGGGAAATTCCGAGGGGGTCAAGAAGCGGAAGGGAGAAGAGACCCGTACCCCCTCAGAATTACGGTGACATGCCATGGGGTGGACCCAAGGTAAGGGTGATGTGGCAGAGCAAAGCGCGGGCAAGAGTGATGTGGCAGAGTGAAGTGGACCCAAGGTAAGGGTGATGTGGCAGAGCAAAGCGCGGGCAAGAGTGATGTGGCAGATTGTACGAGGTTGTGGTGATCACGAATACATTATATTTTTCCATGATTCCTTGGTTGATTATACAATAAAGATGGAAGGGTTTTGAGCAGTTTCTTTCCTCGGGAATATCTAGTGTTGTGTATTGATTTACTTCTTTCTCTTACTTTGATGTGATTGAGTGATCGTGTTTTATATTTTGCAAATATTGTAGAAGGATTTAGTATCTTGTTTTAGTACATTACATGATCAGATTGAATCCATTGATATAATTTCTACATGGTATTATAGTCACGTTAGAGATTTTCTACAAGGTATCGGAGCGCCATGAATCACAATAGTGGAGAAGGTATTGAAAAATATTCAAATTTGCAGGTACTTTCTTTGGAGCTATAAGCTGATCAAGATGCTTTTTAATGTCTTGAGACTCGAATATGCACTTGAGAGAATTTCGAATTATATTTCATGGAAGAAAATGATGGAGGCAGTGTTGGAGGACAATGGGTTGAAGGAATTCATAGAAATGATATTCCCAATCCCACAACTGTGGATGCCCAACTTCATGATGCATGGATGAAGAAGGTAGAAAAGGCGAGGAGGATCTTATTAGAGGGAGTTCGAGATCATATTGTCTCGAGTCTCCATGGTAAGTAAAATCCATATGCTATGTGGAAGGCCTTGACAGATCTGTTTCAAAGCAGCAGTGACCATAGAAAATTGGCATTCAAGGAAGAGCTCAAAAAAATCAAAATGGAGAAAGGTGACACAATCCAGAAATACTTGACCAAGTTCACTCAATGTCGAGATTAGCTTGGAAGCATTGGGATTACTGTAGCTGATGATGACTTGGTGACCCTATCACTTCTAGGCCTTCCCAAGAGCTGGCATAGTTACTAGGACTCTGTGAATGGGAGGGAGAAGTTACCAGATTGGGAGAGACTATGGTAAGATTTGGTACAAGAAGAGTTTCGGCAAAATACCAGGGATGGATCCTAATCCAAGACTAATGATGAGGAAAATTGTTCCTTGGATGGTAAGGAAAAGAAGGGGAAAGGAAAGAAGTCCTATTCCAAATATGAGACTGGAAAATAAGGAAAGAAGTGTGACATGTCAAAGGTGAAATGTTTTCACTGTCATGATCATGGACACTATGCAACAAATTGTCCACAAAAGAACAAGAACAACAATAAGGTTGTGGGAGCTGCAGTGGGTGAAACTTTGGCCTCACACTTTGAGTTGGACTTCTCTCTCATCACCTGAATGGCATCAACTGTGATGGGATCTATGTGTTACTTGGATAGTGAAGCATATTTCCACATGATGGGAAACAAAGAACTCTTTAGTAGCTTGGATGATAAGGATCTTCAGATGCACATCAAGATGGGTGATGATGGGAGGTATGGCATTACTGATATTGGTAAAGTTAATTTCTAGAGATAGTCAAGTAAACCTTTCATATTAAAATATGCCATGCATGTACTAGGCTTGAAAAAAAAATTAGTTTCAGTTGCTATGTTGGAGGATCTTGGATATGATGTGGTTTTCAGTGAAGGAAAGGTGTTACTTCATCACAACGACACAACATAGATAAAGAAGATTGGGGTTCGTGTAAAGAACCTCTACAAACTTGATGTAGATGGCTACGTAGCATTGATCAGTAAAGCAGGGAAGGTGGTGAGCTAGGATATAGGTGAGTTATGGCACAGGAGATTGGGCCATCTACACCACAGTGCTTTGAGGATCATGCAACAAATTTCTTTTGGTCTTCTAAAGGGTACTCTTACGCAGATACACATACAAGGGACCATGGGGAAGTATGAGAAAGCCATGCGATTCTCCCTTGAGAGGAAGCTTGACTTGCATGAAAATGATGAACTCTTCGTTCCAAAGGATTACCTTAGGATGTGGAGTAGCCACATGCAGAGGATCATGGAGTGGAAAGAACCACTCATGCAGATCCACCCACCAGAAATGGTAAGAAGTGCACCAGAGAGGCTGAAAAATTGATGCTAGATGAAATAGAGCATGTAGGTGCACCTACATCACAACGCAGGCAGAGAAGGTCCCCAGACATGTATACTGGATACATGGCTCTTATGAGTGAATGTATTGTGACAAAACCATCCTCTTTTGAGGAAGAAGTGCAACAACCAACATGGGTTGATGCCATGGTTGAGGATTATGATTCCATTATCAGAACAGTGCATGGGAAGTTGTCCCAAGAACATTGGGGAAGTCACTGGTTGTATCCAGGTGGATATACAAGGTGAATCAAGCAGATACCTCCAGGAGGGATAAATTTCGAGCCAGATGGGCATAGGGAGTACATGCAGCTATACCTCCAGGTGTGAGGTGCGGCGATGTGCAGATATGATCCCAAGAAGAAATTTGGGCAAGGTCCATTTAGATGGCGTGTATCATGGATAAAAATTGCCTATGAGGAGCCCACAGTACAATAATATCAGGAAGGATCAGTTAGATTGATGTAGTCAGATGTTAGGAGGAAGGAAATCAGAGTGACATGTATCGGATACTGGAGCGTAGATCAAAGTTGCCAGCAGTGCAGAGTGCATGGATGCAGATATCAACAGCAGCGCAAAGAGTCCAGTAGACATGTCCAGTAGCCAGAAGTAGTCAGAAGACATTGATGATAGATGCATTATGTTGATTCATTTGTTTGGAGGCTATTTAGTTTCAGGAGAGTTGCATGTGCGAACAACACTAGGAAGTGTTGCATGCAAGAACATTGCAAAGGTATTAGATAGGGACAGATTGATTCCTTTCCTGTTGAGAGGCAATTTTGAAATTTTCAACAAGAAACAATGAAATTGGAATCCAAAAACAGCACACACACTGGTGTGGGATCACATGTCACATAGTGATGGATCCTAGCGACACATTAGTGTGCAACCAATTTTTAAATAAGTTGGAAAACTAATTGTAATCTTATCTCATAACAACTTGTAATAGTTAACTAAGTGTGATAGACTTATTTAGCTCAAGAATTTCGAGTTGAGGGTCAAAGGATAGGCATGTAGAGTGATTCTATTATTAACAGGGTCCAATTGCAGTTGTAGCACTAGTGTGGTGTAAGTGTGATCAGTTAACTCACATTAATTGAGTTGAAATCAGTTTAACTAGTTCTAACTATTTGATGAGCTAGTGGAAGATCAAGTGAATTAAAATAGATTTAATTCACAAGCAGTGATCTACCAAGTAAGTGATGATTCTCTATTTATATATGCATGCATGCTAATTTTGGTGGAGACCTAGTTGAGACAAAGATTCAAGGCAAGTAAACTATCAGTTGTACTTTTAGCAAACTACCCAGATGTAGTTATATAAACACAGGAAGCCCATCATGTATTTCGCAATCAAGGAAGGCTGAATTTCCTATTTAATAGGGGTTTAATTCTCTATGGATTGCGTAAGTAGGGTAGGATGATGGTATACTGATAATTGGCTATGTGTTTGTCCAAATTTTCCTAGATCAGTGTGAAGCAATTGGTAGAGTGTATGAGGTTGTGGTGATCACAAATACATTATATTGTTTCATGATTCCTTGGTTGATTGTACAATAAAGATGGAGGGGTTTTGAGCAGTTTATTTCCCCAAGAATATTTGGTGTTGTGTATTGATTTAATTATTTCTCTTACTTGCATGTGATTGAGCGATCATTTTTTATATTCCACAAATATTGTAAAAGGATTCAGTATCTTTTTTTAGTACATTATATGATCGGATTGAATCCATCGATAGAATTTCTACATGGTATTATAGTTGTGTTAGAGATTTTCTACAGTTGGTCAGGGGCTTCTCCTGCCTATGACCCATTTAGTCAAATTCACAATCCATTTCTATCTTTTCTTTATTTACTAAATCTCACTAAATTGAGTAATGAACCCATCCTTCATTATCCCTGGTAGCCACCAATGCCTGCCAAATTACCATATGATATTCCCAAGTTTGAATGGAAGCCTTTGGAGAATCCGTCCACCGATATCGCCACCTACCATTTATGGTGTTCATCCAATTATTTGGTGGATGATGTTAAAATTCGCTTGTTCCAAATAACATTAACTGGGGATGCTGCCAAGTGGTACATCGAGTTAGATACTGCATCCTACTGTGATTTTTCCACTATAGCTAAAAATTTCCTGACACATTTTGATCTTGACTCTAACCTTTTGTATAACTTCAAACAAGATGATGCCACACTCATTTTTTATCATATTCATGAATTTCATCATCGTAAGAGGTTGGTACGAACCAAGTTACATGATGAAATTCTCTGTAAATGGTTCATCAAATCACTCCAACCACAGATTGCCAAAGATTTGTCCATGTTCCAAGTCCTTGTTGAGGATCAAGCTATTCTATCTTCCCAACAATTATATCTCATATATTCACAGTCGGGTACATTATACAAAGTATTTCCCACGTGCCTAGGCCTTTCATTGACCCACCTAAACCAGTTCCCGGCACACATGCCGATGGCGTGATTGTGTCGGTTTCCGATCCCATTAGCCAACTTGCTGCCCACCTTGGGCAATTTATTGTTACATATCAAGCCCCAATAAGTGTGTATGGCTCTGCTAAAGAACCCCCTCCTGAGCCATCCATCGATGTTCTTATGGTTAATTCCACTCACCCGAAGAAAAACTCTCAAACTGGTGGTAAAAATAACAAAAATAATAAGAGAAATATACAAAAAAATCAAACTTCCCAGGAGTCTCAACCCAATCCTCAGAGTCAGGGATGGGGCACTTAGTGAGCATCGCCGCAAGGTCAAGTGCTCTTGTAAAATTTGTCAGGGCGATCACCTTACTCACAAATGTCCTCGTATGGATGAAGTTCATAGGATTATTTCACCACCATCCACTCAGGAGCCTGTTGTTTTAACTCATCCATTCCTTGCACAACCACAACAAAAAATTATTTCTCAACCTTCTTGACCTCCGCAAGGGGTCAAAAAGGGGTCATCTTCCCATCCCCCTCATAATTAAACCTTCTTTATGTGCAAGGAATATATTAACGTGAACACGTGAGCTAAGTCCTATGATGTACCTGAGTCGAGTCCTCCTTCCAAAGACTCACCCACTACACCTATTTCCACTAGACCTCTCACCCTATATAAGTCTATGGAACCTGGCTATCGGCACCCTAAGGGTGTTTTATGTAAGATGATACACAACCCTTCTGTCAGGGCTTCTTAGCATTATATTATTGTTGAAGATATTTCCTTGGCACCTTGTGCCATGTCTGCCTTGAAGGTCTTGCAAAGCTATCCTCGGCAACACAAAGCCTTGTTTTCTGCCATTGGTAGAGTTGACTTAACTGACTCTGGTGTCATCACTTTCAATGTCGAGAAATCATACGAATTTCCCAAAATAATATCCATAGCACTCTGATAGATGAAGGCTCTTCCACTTGTGTCATGTCGATATCTTGTTGGAAATCTATTGGAAATTCGAATCTCACAACGTATAATACCACTCTCCAAGCATTTGACAGTCACAATTTCATTCCTAAGGGGGTCCTCCCACATTTTTCCATTGAGTTAAGGGAAAAATGGTACATGTCAATGTTGAAGTCATCAACACTCCTTTAGATTATAACCTGCTCCTTGGTCGTAGTTGGTTTTATGCCATGACTGCAGTGGTCTCATCTGTATTTCGTTTCCTTTGCTTTCCTCATGAAGGACATATATTCACCATTGATCGGCTAGACTATTGCGTGCCATCGACCCAAAGTGGAACTACTGTACCACTTGTGGGGGACCATCATAGTAAATTTTAGAGTGTTGGCACGAGAATTTTCAAAAGTGGCACTCATGGGGGTTTTCCCTCAACTCCCTCTACCCAACGCTCCCTCATATCCTACCATTTCTCCTATGAAAATGATCACTTGTGGCACCTGTGGACCCCATAGATCTCCTGATTTGTGGGTGTTGTCACCTGTCCTTATAGAGGATGATCAATCTAGTGAGCACCGTCTACCACCTTGGAGTATAACTTGGAGTATAACTAGGGTATCCATGAGAAGGTAAGTTATACTCCTCTCCAGTGGTCCTGTTAGTACCTTCTGGCGCTGGTCAGAAACTCCATCCCAATATGGAATATGATTAGGTTATTTTTCCCACACGGGTTGCCCCTCCACTTGTTTCACATGACCCCCTTGATAATGAGCCTCCTCGGTTAGTCAACTTGGAGGTCATGGATTTATCCACTAATAATCATAGGGAGGTTACATCTCTTTCGGCCTCTAATCTCCCCGATTTGGAACATGTAGAGCTCAGCATATTAAATATTGAATCAACCGAGGGGGCATATCCTCGGCCTTCCTGTAACTTCCACCCATGGACCAAGTCAAGTCTTTGGTTTCAAATACTAAACTTGCCACTGAATCTTCCAACTCCTCACCACCTGTCAATGAGCATCTTGTACCTCCATTATGTCTTGATCCTCCTTTATGTCCACGGGGAATTTTTGAAAGAATGACTATTTTAGATTATTCCTGGCATGGTCAACCATTCCAAATGATGCAGCTAAACTTCATTTGGCATGGCTTTAGATTGGTGAACCATATGGCCTCTTCTTCCCATAAGTTTGTGTATAAAAACCCTTGGCATGTGCCCAATTGTGGTCACATCTTAGCATGACCAACTAGACTAAGTTGCACTTGTACATATTGTACATAAAATTATGATGCTTTGTCCCCTTTTTGGTTTAGCGTGTGATGCGAGTATTTATCATGCCTTATTTATGCCAAAAAATTATAAAATATAAATATAAAATTCAAAAAAACCAAAATATAGCTCTTGTTTTTCCCTCGTCCATGATTATTTCTTTCATTATGTGATTTAACCATGGGTCTAGTATTTTTAGATGTTTTTTATAGGATAGGGTGGTGTTTCTATTGTGACATCCATTGGACATTAGGTGCGTTTCTCTTGAACTAGCATATAGGGGTAGGTCATTTTCATCGATTTTGCTTTTTTATCGTTAGCACTATTTTTATGCCTTAGGTCTGACCTCGTCAAGTTGTGACTTTCGCCACTTCTTGTATGCATATCGTAGCTTGGAGTATAACTTACCTTCTCATGGATACCCTAGTTAGCACCACCTTTCCGTATTAGTTTCCATGCAGTCATTTTTAATATCTCTCAGAATTCCTCCTTCTGCCCCACCATGACTTCGAATTTGAGCCTCATGTCCTCTTCTTCGTATCTTTTCTGGCCATACCCCAGTAGTATTCCACTCTTTATCCCTTTTGGTTTCCACTTTTATCAGCCTATTTTAGTAGATTGAGCTTTGGTTTCCTTTTTCCATCGTCATCACCTGCTTGGCCTACTGTCCACACTCACTTGGTGTTTTACCATTTCTTGGAGGAACCACTGCGATGAGTGGTCCTATTAGCAAGCCTCATGTCCACCTTATGTCATGAGAAGTTACACCATTACTAGAACCATTTGATACCATTTACCACTCGTTCCTCTAGGAGGAGTTGTCTTTAAGCTCTTTTTAGACTCCTTAAATTAGAAAATATTGTCGAGTGAACTTGTCTACTTCACACTCGTTAAAGTACTTGAAGGGTCGTCTACCCAGTATAAGTTTAACCCTTTTCTGGATTGGGATAGACTAGTTACAAAAAAGGATCACCCTAGTCTATTGTGGCTATGAGGTTCCCCCTTGTATACTTTTATCTCTTTTTCGGGCTTGGGGACAAATTTACGAAAAAGGAACTTATAAAAAGAGAAGGGAGGGAACGTATATTTTAATTTTTCGTCCATTGGAAGCATCAGTTGCATCACCCTTGAACATGGTACCTGTCTGCTTCATTATGTTACAGTTTGGTTTTATCTTGCCTTGGATCCGTACCATATATTTGAGTCTCTTTTCTCCTCTGACTAGTTAGTATTCCAGTCATATGGAGCGTTCCTCGATGCCTCTAGTGTTGTTGCATGATATCACATGGTGCTCATTTAGTCATGATGCCAAGTCACTCTTGTGTCGTGTTGTTATGTGCTCAAGGGAAGTCTCAGCCTATGTCGGCCATCTGCAGTATCTTTTTGACCTTTTTGAGTTGGTCATACATGTGTTAGTTGTACTTCATCGCCTCATGACTTCATCCATACATCACATCATCTTGGTTTGTTCTGTGTCGATTGATGGGGGATACATTAAGGCCCTACTTCGATGGATATTCTCCTATCGAATTCAACTCATTATCTAGGAGCTTGATCTAGGAACCACTAGTACCTTGGATCTTTTAGACCTCAGTGGCAGCCTTCCTCGCAATTGACAGTGGGTTCACATCATTCAATCCTGGTTGGTCAATTTCATTGGTGTTTGATATCATCTCATCTATCACACTTAGTGGACTATACTAGGTACCTTGGGTTCCATTTTCCTCATTGGTGGATTCCCTCGCATTTTTTACTGGTTTACCTTATTGGCTGGTAATCGGCAGTTTCTACCATCACTCAAGTTCATCTCATGTATTTGCATGAGTATATTCATATCATCAGGGTTATGTCGAAGATCCTGGGTTAGGGACGTGTCAATCTTATATGAAATCCTTCTGAGGTTGCGTTGGAGTTATTTGTCATTTATGTACTTTGAGGGCTATCTAGGACACTTCTCTGTCTATCATGTGACCATAGTCCTACTAATGTATAATGTGACATATATCCATGATTGTATTTCTTAGTGGCTATGCTCTTTTAATTGAGTCACATGGATCAACTGTGTATATATGTCATAGCCATGTTTTAGTCCTTTATGTCATGGATTCGTAGTGTATGTTTGGCAGCCATGTTCAGTATCTTATTATTACCGAGCATAGGTATGCTTGCCTCGGGGATGTTATCACTGAACCTTAGCCTTCATGATTAGTTTCCTTTTTCTTGACTTGAGGTGATTTTTTTTTCTAGTTTTATCCTTAACAGTGGGATGGTAAGCTTGTGCCTGCAAATAAGGGCCTTTAGCCACAACCTAGGCCTCTTGTGTCTGTGGCTAAGGCCTTGTTTGGCCTTTATGTGCCTTCAACCAAGGGAATCTTCCTAAATGACTTTGTAATATTCCCACTTGCCCCAAGCTAATGGGGATATTCAATTTTGGTTTGTTTTGTTTTGATTTTCATGTTGATGAATAAAGTGTAAAGGAGGACATGTAAAACTCCTAAAAACATCAAAATAAATCAATGCCCAATGTAAACAAGGATAAATCTGGGCCATTTTTATAAACACACTTGAGTGTGAAAGAGGTTGATCACTTGACCAAGTCAACCATGACCATATCTATAGCACAGTCTAGATGCATTGAATGTCCTTGAGGCACAACGCAGTTCTAGATGGGGGCTCTACATGTGAAAGGAGATAAATTGTTGAAGTGGTTTAGGGTTTGACAAGACTCCTATCTTATAAGAGGAAGAGGAGAGAAACATGAGGGTTGCTGATGTTTATCATATTTCTGAAGATATTGTCTATTTAGACATATATCATTCTCGGGTTGTTTAGCAGAGAATAATGTTGTTTAGCATTGGGTGTTCCTGAGCGGGAATCCCACCTCCTTCCTAGAGCAGCTCTTAGAGGAGTTGTGCTTGTCTTGTCCACTATCAGGCTCAGGCCAAGCTTCACCTTACACCTACAACGATGATCCTATTGAGGGTTGGGTTTTCCTTGTGAGTTGCAGCAAGTGGGAGATAGATCTCTTAAGATCTATGCACATCTAGAGGCTCTTTTCACTAGGAAAGTATTATATCCCATTGGCAAGAGTGTCCTAGATCATTGGAGCTATAGATCCAGACCTTGGCATCAGGCCAAATCATTCTCAGAGCCTACAGCGCAGTATCCCTTCCATAATTGCGTTATTTGCAAGTCTGCAGTTGCAAGGTGTTTTGTCTATATTTTGGAGGAGAGATCTCTGGTGATAGGATTCTTCCTCTCACTGTGGTGATCCATGGATTGGCCATCCAATCCATGTTTGTTTCAGATCTGATCTGCTGTTCTACCATATGATTCAAAAATTTCTGAATGTTACTGCAGATCTGCAACCTTAGATCTCAGATCTACTCTTATACTTTCATGTTTTGCACAAAACCCCAAGGGGAGTATATAGATGAGCTTTTCTTCTATAAAGATCTGCTCTAGACCTGACTTGTAATATACTGCTGCTTCATCCCATTAAAATAATTCTATCAAGTTGATTCAAACATTTCTTGTGGTTGTAGCACCTCATTTCTGAGGATTTGTTCCTGTATAGTCTTCTACTTTCTCTTCTACACTGTAAGGGTTGTATTGTAAATCTGATTTGCTGATGTACATATGATCTTTGAGCCTCCATATTGGCCTCCTGCTTTAATTTAGTGGAACTGCATTATTTCTGAAGCAGCATTGTGTGCATGACTGCAACCCCATTCTTTGGGTGTTTTTTAGCCATACTAGGTGGTGGGAGGTCTGTTTACCTCACCTAGTTTGATTCGTTTTTGCTCTCCTTTTGGATCTAGAAATTAGATCCACTAATATAAGGGATCCAGGAGCTCCAAACTCATTTTAGTGCACCAAGTTTTGAAGAGCGCGTTATTCCAACATACATTGTTGTGCATTCCCATTTTGGGATATTATAGTGGTATTGAAGCAAATTTCTTGGCTCAGCCTCTGAGCTTCAATAATTATGGAGTATTCTCATGGGAAGGAGAATATCTACAAGATAAATCAAAGAAAACCCTTTTTATCTGGAGAAAAGAGGTTCAAAAAACTTCTATCTCAAAATTTTCAGGGTATAAGCAAAGACATCAAAGAAATGAGGAGGGAAAAACATGGAGATCCCTCAACAAGATCTACAATATCTATACATGAGGAAGGTTCTAAGTCCTCACCTCATGGATATGAGCACTCAGCCATATCATCAAATATACAATGTTCTATCAGCAACTTCTTCATGAAGAGGAAGAAAGGAGATGTGCCAAAGAGAGAGACTCTTGGTGATTATTTGCAGGAGTATGAGTCTCAATCTAAGGAGTTCAAAGATCACTTGAACGTCCAATGGTTCTACAAGATCAAGGAAGGAAGAAGCAAGCAACATGGTGTGAGTAGATTCTTCTTATCTACTTTTGATGGATCACCTAAATGTCCAGCTAGGGTTTGGGTGAAGGATCTAGACACCTATGTGTAGCAACATCAAGTCTCAGAGAAGTAAGCCATCAGAGTAGCATCACTGCATCTTGAGGGTAAGGCTTATGCTTGGTGGTTGTTTGAGTCTTTTTCCTTAAAAAAATAAAATACATCTACCTATGCAAGGTTCATTAAAAGAGTAGTGGAAAGGTTTGATGAAGGATCTTATGAAACACCTTCTATGGAGTCTGTCAAACCAAATCAAACAAAAATTTTGCATGGAATGGAAGGACCCTTAAATTCAACTCCATTTCAAGAGGAAGACATGGAGATTCCTCCTTCAAGAGAAGACCAAGATCTAAGGTCTCTTATTGAGGATGAGGCAGTTTCAACTATGGAAGAGAAGGTTGAAGATGAGAACGCAGTCATGACAAGAGCACATCTAGGACCTCATGAAGAGGAAGATGGAGCACTTGCTCCAAGGGGAGAAAATCTTGCACCCTTGCAAGAATTTCCAAGGAATCTCACATATGGAGATTGTGGCACAATCCATGTGCATCATGTGCCATCATCATTGAAGGGTGAGATCTTGAAGATAGAAGAAGGGAAAGAGGAGGGAAAGCATCACTTGATGAACAACATATACCCCTCTCTATTTCAGAAGTTTGATGCACAAAGAAGGCAAGAGGATCTATGTAAGGAAGGCAAGGACAAATATATCCACACACATACACATCCTGCTCTATGCCTTGATGTCTCTTTACATGGAGGCATTCCACTTGGGAGACCTCTTGATGGGAGGAAAACTAAAGTGTTCTCTCAACTATGGGCAACATATGCTTACTTGGCTAAGGAGGGAGCTTTGGGAGAGACTAGCACATCACAGAGAATCTTTCATGGATTCAAAGAAGAGGTAAGAAAATTCCTGAATTGGACATTGCTATCTCCTACTCAGTTATTTGCGCTGGAGGAGGAGAATTCAGAAGTCTATGATGGCATAGACATGATGTCATATGGAAACTCCATATCTTTGGGGTAGCCAATGATATTTTCATTCATAAAAGAGATTTCTGAACATGATAAGAGGATATCAACACTCTTGCATGCATGGGCCACATTGAGGAAGTTTTGGAAGACAAGGACTTTCCAAGGGGAGGTTTACTTCCATCTACTTCAATCTTGTCTTGAGCAAGATCTACTGCAAAGGAGGTAGGAAAAGGAAGTTGGTAATACTCCAACATGTGAATTTGACATCAAGCATGTCAAGGAGGAGAGCCATGCTATGACAGGGGCTGCATTTCAGATTTCTACAACGCTGTCATTATTGGGGAGCCTAGATCCTTATTGGAATTCCCAACTTTTGATGGAATACTCCAAGGACCTTTTCACATGTAAGGTTCTTGATGGGCAAGTGATGGATGGGAGGCATAGAGTAGTTGAAGGAGTCATTTATTCCCATGATCATATCTATTTGGCTAGAGACTCCAAGCTTAAGGAGAAGCTACTTAATGCAGCCTATGAGATCCTGCTTTCAAAACCCACTGGTTTCATTAGAGCATATCATACTATCTTAGATGGATTCAAGTGGGAGAACTTCAAAGAGGATATGCACTCTCATATGAGGAAGTTCGTGGATCATTTGCTGGTTGAGGAGGAACATAGCTCTTGGGAAGAGTTATCATTATCACCTTCTTATTCATTGAGTGTGAGAGGGAGCTCATCCATGAGCTGCCTTGCTGATTTGTAACAAGTGTATGATAAAAATTGTATTGCTGAACATCATGATATATTTATTATATACTTCCATTTTCTTAACACTCATGTGCAGGTATTGGCTCCAAGAGGGGGCACTTTTTCTTATGGGCTTCATGAGCCACTTTGGGCCATGAACAATGGTGATGTTGGTCATTCCTTGGGAGATCTTAGAGATATGATGCACTCTTCATGGTATGATTCATTAACACCAACCATCATACACCTTCTCCAAGCATGCAAGAAGGATGGGGCAACAAACAAGTGTCGAGGAAAACACTTGTCATATCATATTCTATGGCAGTTAGGAGTAAAACTGCGCTGGTTACACATGAAGGACCATTGTCCTTCTCCTTTATTGCATATGGCAGCTAGCATGACCTTAATTATGATCCCATAAGTTGAAGATTCTCTTATCTTTGTTGGGGACATGGATGGAGGGAAGACATATTGGTTGGATGTGTCCTTGGGGAAAATATTTTCCAACACGTTTTGCACTACATGTTTCAAAGGGAGCATGGGATGTTATATGGCCACTATGGTAGATCACTTGTTTCTTTGTGAGAAGAGCCATATGTTTTTTTGGAACATGCCTCTAATAAGTATTTGGGAGGAGTTTTTCTATGAATTTCCAAGCTGGGCGGTGATTCATTTCATTTGGATGATAGCATGGAGATGGGAGTCTTTCATGGATGATGAAATTCCCCATGATTGTCATCACTTCTATCTTGAGGGGGCCATGGATCAGCAAGAAGGTTTCCATATAGACCTTCCATTCTTTCATGAGGAAAGCCATTGCATTTATTCACCAAAGGCCAACTTGCACACTTGGGAGGAACCATTGGGAGACAATTTTTTTGCAGAAAATCCGAAGCAATGGTGGAGACCATTGGATGAAGAGGCCACAAGAGAAGAAGGGGAGATTTTGTAGCACTCACCTTATCAGTTGCTCGAGGAAAACAAATATCTTGGAGGGGAGGACTGTAATATTCCCACTTAGCCCAAGCTAATGGGGATATTCAATTTTGCTTTGTTTTGTTTTTCTTTTCATGTTGATGAATAAAGTGTAAAGGAGGACATGTAAAACTCCTAAAAACATCAAAATAAATCAATTCCCAATGCAAACAAGGATAAATCTGGGCCATTTTTATAAACACACTTGAGTGTGAAAGAGGTTGATCACTTGACCAAGTCAACCATGACCATATATACAGCGTAGTCTAGATGCATTAAACCTCCTTGAGGCACAACACAGTTCTAGATGGAGGCTCTACATGTGAAAGGAGATAAATTGTTGAAGTGGTTTAGGGTTTGAGAAGACTCCTATCTTATAAGGGGAAGAGGAGAGAAACATGAGGGTTGTTGATGTTTATCATATTTCTCGGGCTGTTTAGCAGAGAATAATGTTGTTTAGCATTGGTTGTTCCTGAGTGGGAATCCCACCTCCTTCCTAGAGCAGCTCTTGGAGGATTTTTGCTTGTCTTGTCCACTCTCAGGCTTGGGCCAAGCTTCACCTTACACCTACAACGCTGATCCTGTTGAGGGTTGGGTTGTCCTTGTGAGTTGCAGCAAGTGGGAGATATATCTCTTCATATCTATGCACATCTAGAGGCTCTTTTCACTGGGAAAGCCTTCTATCCCATTGGAAAGAGTGTCCTATCATCAAGACAAATCATTCTCAGAGCCTACAACACAATATCCCTTCCATAACTGTGTTATTTTCAAGTTTGCAGTTGCAGGGTGTTTTTTCTATATTTTGGAGGAGAGATATCTGGTGATAAGATTCTTCCTCTCACTGTGGTGATCCATGGATTGGCCATCCAATATATGTTTGTTTCAGATCTGATCTGCTATTCTACCATATGATTCAGAAATTTCTGAATGTTACTGCAGATTTGCAACCTTAGATCTCAGATCTACTCTTGTACTTTCATGTTTTGCATAAAACCCCAAGGGGAATGTATAGATGAATTTTTCTTGTATACAGATCTAAATTAGATCTATCTTTTTGTCTACAGATCTGCTCTAGATCTGAGTTGTAATATAATGCTGCTTTAGCCCATTAAAATAATTTTGTCAAGTTGATTCAGACATTTCTTGTGGTTGTAGCACCTTATTTCTGAGGATTTGTTCCTGTATAGTCTTCTACTTTCTCTTGTACACTATAAGGGTTGTATTGTAAATCTGATTTGCTAATGTACATATGATATTTGAGCCTCCATATTGGCCTCCTACTTTACTTCAGTGGAACTGCGTTATTTCCGAAGTAGCATTGTGTGCATGAGTGCAGCCCATTCTTTGGGTGTTTTTTAGCCATACTAGGTGGTGGGAGGTATGTTTACCTCACCTAGTTTGATTTGCTTTTGCTCTCCTTTTGGATCTAGACATTAGATCCACTTATCTAAGGGATCTAGGAGCTGAAAACTCATTTTAGTGCACCAATTTGTGAAGAGTGCGTTATTCCAACAGGCATTGCTGTGCATTCCCATTTTGGGATATTACAGACTCAGTCCCTAGGAGATCACTTCAATTACTCACTGATTTGAGTTTGCCAGGACTCATCCATTAGAAGTTTCTCTAACTTCTTATTGTCCTGAGAATCTACATTCATCCTCCCGGGACCTATCATCTACCTATTTATACTGGATCATTTGAGAGGGTCAACCTACTTTTTGGAGAGCCATACTAGTGTCACGTTGAGATATTGATCCTTTCATACTATCTTTCTATCACCTTAAGAGCTTGTGAGGTCTTATTTTTTATGTGAGTTCTCTCCATACTCATCTATCACATATAGTGGGGAAACTCTGTCGGATTATGGAGAGGAGACACTAGATTGAAGGTATAAAAGCGTTGTATCATGTTTTTGAGATTAATGAAGATTTATTTTCTCTCCCTTACATGATCGTGTTTTGGTTAATGTGATTGGTTTATAATTATATCGTTGTATATCTAACGATATTCTACGGAATATCACTTGTTGTCCTTGTATTTTTGTGATTGTGTGCAAGTATTGAGATCGGAAGTAGATCAGGTAGATTTCTCGTGTGGAGTGCAAGAATTATGCTTTGAACTCAAGATTCGTCCCCATACTGTGAGGAGGCAAGGTACTCTTCTCTTCCTTATAGCATAGATCCAACTTCATGTTTCTTGTGAATCATATGGGATTGGGGACCTTGTACATCTTCTTAGTCGTGCTTGTATCTATCTAGTGATCTATCGAACACTAGATCATGTAGCAATAGCTCCTTGCGATTTTGATTGCAACAAACATCTTATTTAAGGATTCTTGTATCTTCTCTCTGGAAACTAAAGTTTCCTGAAGCATTAAAATGCCTGGATTTGATGAAAGGATCAATCTTCTCATAATTAGTTTTTTCCCAGGACTAGTTAATACCTTAGAATTAAATGAGATGAAAATATGGAGAAACTTGCTCAGGGGCTTGCACGACTCTAAGAACCCCATCAAGATATTTTTTTCTTTGCTTCCGCGATATATAAACGAGCTTTTAATTGTGCTTTTGAAAGTTGATATGTTTCGCCTTTGGATTCACTTAGACTAGGTTTGGGTGGGAGGATTCCAAGACCCCTGACCCTCCCAAAGGATTCTCCCTTGATAATTCTAGGTCTAATTTTGTAGTGAGGATCCATAGGAAGGAAAGAGTCAGCCTCAAATTAGGGAAGTGGAAGGGAATCCGTGGGGGAGATGGTCATAATACTACTGTAAAGAGGGCTATATTCTGATCCCAATGAAAAATATATTTCGGAAGTACATGCAGGCCTAGAGGGACCGCGCTACATGGCCACAGAGGATGCAACATTCAATTGAGATAAAAATTAGGGAGAGGGAGAAATGCAAGTAACCACAAGAAGGGAAGATCGATCTTCCTATAGGCTTTCCTCTCACTCGTCTAGCTTGTCCTCCTGCATGTATTCCAACCCTAAAGACACTTTTGTCTCATTATCTATTTGCGATCTCGATAGATATAACTCTATTTTCGGTGACTTCTGCCTGGAAGTTCCCCTCAAGGCTTCAAGTGCTCCCTTCAACTGGACACTTTTAGATTTATCCTCCAATGGAGAACATGGCCATATTTTTCCCTTGTAACCTAAAGGATAGTCCCACACCAAATGACCATGGATTTGACACATGTGACATCGAAAGGGAAATTCGTCATAGTCAATTTGTTGGAGATTGTTGAAACCTCTAAATGTAAGATTTATATATTTAAACAAGCCCTCTCGAGGATCCAACATGACCAGAATCCTAGAAATTTTCCTTAATCTTGTTGTCCTAAAAGTCATGTCAGCTTCCAAAAACCCCCCAGCTTGTTACCAATTGCTTGAATTACATCTAAAGTCCATAGCTGAGGGGGGAGTGTTATAAGCTCCACCCAAACTGGCACCATCTCTAGACATTCATGCTACATATCAAAAAAGGATTCCATTGCTTTAAGATGATTTAATATGATTCAATACATTTATTTTTGTTCAGGACACATGAATCCACTTCAGTGATTTAAATTAAGACTTGAATTGTTATATTCCCAAATGGGAAAGGCAACAATATAATGCAGAATGATGGAAAAATAATGCATATCATCATTTATATAGCAAGAGGAAAATATGGAGACCTTTCATATGTTATTACAACAATAAAATATGTGTAAGATAGGGCCCACAAGATGGATAACAAGAAAACTAAGTCTCCAATGAAGAAAATCCCTCAATATGAGGTGTTGCAACCATGTATTAAAGCTGGAAAACCCCTACATCGTTATTTTATTGCCTCAGCAACAACAGTAGATTATAAATCATATCTAGAGCTTCCATGTGTATAAAAATTTAGATCTATATCAGATCCATGCACTATACAAGCTCCTTTAAAGAAACCCATTAGGGTTTTCAGCAAAACACCAAGTACAAGATGTAATTCTGAGATCTAAGCCTGCAGATCTACAAAAAATTACAGGTCTGGAAAGTGTGGCTGAACTAATATGAGCAATAGAATAGCCTCCTCTAATATATGTTCAAATTGAAGGGCATATCCCCAACACTAGAAAATCAACTCTCCAAATGGTGTGCTGAACCACCCTACAACTGCACCTACAGAAATAATACAGATCTGGAAGTAAAATGCGTTGTAGGGATCAAAATATGGTTGGCTTAATGCCAATATCTGAAAATAAGCTCTAAATCCTTCAATATTTTCCTCCCAATGAAGTGGAAATGTAATATCCCAAAAGGGACACATGCAGTAATACTAAACAATACTGCTCAGAAATAACGCAGTTCAGCAAAGTAGAAGAAAAAGGCCAATATGGAGGCTCAATATGTACATTTTCAATAGAAAATTAGAGTTATATTTAAGCCCATGAGTTATATAATAGAAAATAGAAGACTTTACATGAAGAAATCCTAAAAAATGAGGTGCTGAAACCATATATTATGATTGAACAAGCTTGACAACGTTATTTTATTGGATGATAATAGATGTAGATTACACTTCAGATCTAGAGCATATCTGTGTACAAAAATTTAGATCTATATCAGATCTGTACACTAGATAGGCTCCTCTAAAAATGCCCCTTGGGGTTTTCAGCAAAAAGTGAAGTACATGGAGTAGATCTGAGATCTTATGCAACAGATCTGTAGAATGATTCAGAAATTACGAAGTAAATACAACAGTATTCAGATCAGATCTGAATATGACATGGATCAGATATGAAATCCATGGATCACCACAGTGAAGGGAAAAACCCCAACACTAGATATCTCTCCTCTAAAAGTGTGCCAAAACACCCTGCAACTGTACACTTGCAAATAATGCAGTACTGGAAAGAAAACTGCATTGTAGGCTCTAGAACATATGTGGCCTCAAGCCAAGATCTGAAATCACTTCTCCAATCATCCAATACTTTCTTTCCAGGGGGATAGAAGATTTTCCCACTAAAAAGAGGCACTAGAATGGCCTAGATTTGAGTAGATCTAGCCTCCACTTGCCACAGCTTACAAAGACAACCAAACCCTCAACATGATCTACATTTTAGTTGGAAGAAGAGCTTGGCCAAATGCCTGATAGTGGACAAGAAATGAAATATTCCTCCAAGAGCTACTCAAGGAAGGAGGTGGGATTCCTGATTAGGAACACCCAGTGCTAAACAACGCTATTCTCTGCTAAACAACCAAGAGAATAAGAAATGTATAAATAAAAAAATTCGTCATAAATCTGATAATCATCAACAACCTTCTCATGCTGTCCTCCTCTTCCTTTTATAAGATAGAGATCTTGCAAAACCCTAAACAATATCAATGATTTAGCTTCTTTCACATGTGCCACCTCCAACTAAGACTGCATTGTGCATCAATGAGGATCACTTCTTCTAGACAACGCTGTTGATTTGGTCATGGTTGACCCAGTCAAATGATTCTATCCCTTTCACACATAAGGGTGTTTATTTAGATAGCCTAGATTTAGCCTTGTTTACATGGGGCATTGATTTATTCACTGTTTTAGGAGATTTTTATTATCCTCCTTTACACATTTATTCATGCAACAGGAAAAAGAAACAAAATTTTATATTCCCATTAGCTTGGGCTAATTGGGAATATTACAATCCTCCCCTCCAAAATGTTTCTTTTCCTCAAGAAACTGATAAGGTGAGTGCTGCAACACTTCTCCTCCTCCATTGGTGACACCATCATGAGTTAAGATTTCTTCATAAGCTAAGTGTTCACCAATCCAACCCTCCATGAATTGTTCCTCCAAATTCATTATGAGATGTACATAGTCCATCCCACAAGGAGTCAAGAATTCAAATGAAACAAACGTGGCTGAACCAATACTCTCCCTGAAACATGTAGCATAAGGCACATAGAGAGTCTCCATCCCATGTGGTACATACAAGCTTCCCATCCTCCCTCCATAAAAACCCATAAAATGTACAAGTATGTCATCAATGTATGGAAGAAAAAATACATATACACAAACATAAATTTGAGCATGAGGAGGTGGGTCATAGTCCCACATATGATACTAGCACAGTGCATCTCCTGCCTGCATCAGATAAAGGTATGGTAAGTGGTTTCTCCACCGCTTACTTGATGCACATGTCATCTCACTATGGCTGAAAGTGTGAGATATTTTTTGTGCCTTTGGGAAACACCCATCATGATTAAAAATATCCCTTTGCACATCAAGGGAGGGGCCAAATTCAGAAATTTTAGTGGCCCACCGTTCGCCATGAGATTTACATGATCATGTGATCTTTCTCCTCTTTCAAAAGAAGGAAGAGATGGCTGAAATAACCCCTTCATGGAGTCATGTTGCTGCCCCAACTCCACATAGTTCATGCATTCTTGAAAATGATGATATAGTTCTTCTTTCAAGCCTTCCCAATTAAATCCCCTCATGATGATGTTTTAGATCCTCATGGAATACATATGGCTGAAACATAACACTTGGTAAGCCATTTGTAGAAACTTATTCTTGAGCTTAGAAGCTCTAGACAAGAAGATTATACCATGATGATAGATTTCTCCTTCATGGACTAGATAGCCCTCTTCATGCAGCTGGTCATCAAGTATCATACAAGTGTGTAGATCTTTGGAATAATCCACCAACAATTGGGATTTCCAATACAGATCTAAATTGTTCAACAATGACAACGCAGATGATGTATCAACAGAAATGTCCGTCATGTTGTTGATATCCTCCTTGACATATCCTATGCAAAATATGTGTGTTGGAAGGCCATTCCTTCCATTCTTCTCCTCCCATAGCACAGATCCAAAAATGAGAGTGGGTGATGATGATAAGGGAAGAAGATCTCCCTCCTTCTTGAGCTTACCCAAGTCTCCCAGCACTGTAGCTTTGTCTTCAAGTGCTCTAATCCCTCCTGGATCTAAGCTTGGAGTAGCATTTTGTGAGTTCTTCCCCACCAACTCTAAATTAGGTGGCCTTCCAGGTGGTTTGCCACTAGATAAGAGTGTCCCATGCATAAATCTCATGAACATAATAGATGGGTCTGTAAGGTCCTTGCTTCCACTGCGCAAATCCATCTTTGTTTTCTGTGTGGAAGTGTTTTGTGAAGGGTAAGTATGCATGCCTTTGATAATTTGAGGTTCACCACTCTTCTTTTCCACCCATTCCATTTGCAAAGCCTCCTAATCAGTGGTGACTCTCCCCAATGTAATCAACCATTGAACACCCAAAATCACATTGGTGTCTGGTATGTCAACCACAAAGAAGTGATCAACCAAAGTGTAGGTACCCATGGTGACTGAAAGTTATGGGAAATAATGCATGCATTGCATTGTTCTATCTCTTGGGACCAAAACATAGAATCCCTCAAAGGTATTAGTGGGTATTGCCCTCCTTTGCACAAGATGAGCATCAATGAAATTGTGAGTTTCCCCACTATCAATCAATATAGAAACCCTCCGATTCAAGATTGAACCTTGAACTCTTAAGGTCAATTACTTAGGTACTCCCCTCAAAGATGCAAGAGTCCCTCCAATAGGAGAAAAGGATCCATTCCCATCTCCTGATGGTGTTGGATCTCCTCCATCAGTGTTAGTGCTGTGACCCCTTCTTGGTTCATCTTATTCTTCCTCCTCAATATCTGAGAAGACCTCTATGTAATGTGCTTTTCTAGCAGCACATATATGCCCCAGTGCCCATGCTTCTTGGAAAGTGAAGTGCAACTTCTTCCTCCTTAGATCTCTCCAGACTTCATCATCAAGAGGCTTCTTGTAAGAGCTCTCCTTTGAAGGAGCAACTTTCTCTTCCTTTCCTTTAGAAGGAAAAGAGGGCTTGTGCTGAAATTTTGCCTTTGCTTTTGGCAAGGCATCTTGAAGGTCTCTAGCCCTCTCAATGGCATCATGCAAGGTAGTGGGCTTGGTAGAATTTACCAACCCATGAATAGGTTCATCTAGACCATCGATGAACATGTGCACCCTCCTTGTTGCAGACAAGTCAGCAACCATAACATATAATCTTAAAAATTTAGAAATATAAGACTCTGTATTACCTGATTGCTTCAACTTTGGAAGGCTCATGAAAGGTGCCTCTAGATCTCTTCTGTAAAATCTCTCCACCACCCTTCTAATGAACTCAGAATAAGCAGTAACATTGGCATGACCCAATGTAGACAAGCCATGGAACCACCAGTCATGTGCTTCACCTTCAAATTGCAGCGCTGCAATCTTGATAGCTTCCATCTCTGGGACCTTGTTCAACTTAAAGTAGATGTCAATTTTTTCTACCCATGCCTTGGCAGAACACTTGGATGACCCATAAAAATTGGG
The DNA here is from genome assembly GCA_034641835.2 of Pinus albicaulis. NCBI lineage: Eukaryota > Viridiplantae > Streptophyta > Pinopsida > Pinales > Pinaceae > Pinus > Pinus albicaulis. Next base: position 348,919,658 of record CM076570.1, on the reverse strand, counting down.
TAGAAATAATCTGCCCATAGAGTGATGTCGATCATGATTCTGAGTGAATCCACCATCTCTATGTTGATGCCTTGGTCTTCTTTTGTCCTTCAGGTGACAGAACTCTTGAAAAATCAAGTGATATTTTAATTTCTGATTTTGAGACTCATACTCTTAAAAATAGTCTTCAAGGGATGCTTTCTCTTGAAACCCTTCATTTCTCTCAGCCAAAAAGGTAGGCATGGTAGAGCGTTGGGAAATCTGTGGCTGGTGCACTGGTTGATCATTCCAATGATGAGACATGCCAGAGCTTTCTCCAAGATGGAATCTCTTAGTAGACTCTTTGATTCTGTCCATTCTCATCTCTTTTATCTCTCTAGAAATATCTTGCATGGCTCTCAAAAGGATCTTAGGAAAATCATTTTCTTCTACATCACTTCCAGATTCAGGAGCCTTACCTTTGTCTCTATCATCATTTGTGTAATCAAATTTCTTCTATCTTATTTTGAGATACCTCTTCTCTCTGTCAGTAAGAGTCTCTTCTTCTTCTGAATACATATTGGCTTCTTACAGGCTGTGCCAAGATGATTGCACTGATACCACTGTAATATCCCAAAAGGGACACATGCAGCAATACTAAACAATACTGCTAAGAAATAACGCAGTTCAGAAAAGTAAAATTAGGAGGCCAATATGGAGGCTCAATATGTACATTTACAACAGAAAATCAGAGTTATATTGAAGCCCATGAGTTATAGAACAGAAAATAGAAGACTTTACATGAAGAATCCTAAAAAATGAGGTGCTGCAACCATATATTGTGACTGAACAATATTGACAGCGTTATTTTATTAGCTGATAACAGCTGTAGATTACACTTCAAATCTAGAGAAGATATGTGTACAAAAATTTAGATCTATATCAAATCTGTACACTAGATAGGCTCCTCTACAAATGCCCCTTGGGGTTTTCAGCAAAAAGTGAAGTACATGGAGTAAATTTGAAATCTTATGCAGCAGATCTGTAGAATGATTCAGAAATTCTAAAGAAAATACAACAGTATTCAGATAAGATCTGAATATGACATGGATCAGATCTGAAATCCATGGATCACCACAGTGAAGGGCAAAACCCCAACACTAGAGTTCTCTCCTCCAAAAGTGTGCCAAAAAACCCTGCAACTATACACTTGCAAATAACGTAGTACTGGAAAGAAAACTGTGTTGTAGGCTCTAGAACATATGTGGCCTCAAGCCAAGATCTGAAATTAGTTCTCCAATCATCCAATACTCTCTTTCCAGGAGGATATAAGACTTTCCCGTTGAAAAGAGGCACTATAATAGCCTAGATCTGAGTAGATCTAGCCTCGAATTGCTGCAGCTTACAAAGACAACCAAACCCTCAACAAGATATATGTTGTAGTTGGAAGAAGAGCTTGGCCAAATGCCTAATAGTGGACAATAAATGCAAGAATCCTCCAAGAGCTAGTCAAGGAAGGAGGTGGGATTCCCGATTAGGAACACCCAGTGCTAAACAACACTATTCTCTGCTAAACATCCAAGAGAATAATAAATGTCTAAACAGAAAAATTCTTCAGAAATCTGATAATCATCAAAAACCTTCTCATGTTGTCCTCCTCTTCCTTTTATAAGATAGAGAACTTGCAAAACCCTAAACCATCTCAATGATTTAGCTTCTTTCACATGTGCCACCTCCAACTAGGACTGCATTGTGCATCAATGAGGATCACTTCTTCTAGACATCATTGTTGATTTGGTCATGGTTGACCCAGTCAAACGATTCAATCCCTTTCACACATAAGGATGTTTATTTAGATAGCCTAGATTTAGCCTTGTTTACATGGGGCATTGATTATTCACTGTTTTAGGAGCTTTTTATTATCCTCTTTTACACATTTATTCATGCAATAGGAAAAAGAAACAAAATTGTATATTCCCACTAGCTTGGGCTAATTGGGAATATTACAGGAAACCTCCTCCACTGCAAAGGAGCACTGAAAAGGCCTAGATTTGAAAGATCTAGTCTCTACATGCTGCAGCTTGCAAAAACAACCAAACCCTCAACAAGATCTACACTGTAGTTGAAAGAAGAAGCTTGGCCCTAAGACAGATAGTGGAAAATGCAATACAAACTCTCCCAAGAGCTACTCAATGGGAAAAGGTGGGATTCCTGATTAGGAACACCCAATGCTAAACAAAATTTAATCTCAGCTAAACAACAAGAGAAATATATATGTCTAAAAATACCATATATTCAGAAAATATCATATACATCAATAACCCTCTAATGTTTCCATCCTCTTCCTTTTATAATTTAAGAGCTTTCAAACCCTAAACCACTTCCAATGAGATCACTTCTTTCACACAAGGCACATCCATATAAAACTGCACTGTCCTTCATTGATGGCCACTCCTCCATGAAAACACTGTAGATTTGGTCAAGGTTGACCCAGTCAAATGTTCTAGCCCCTTTCACACCTAAGGGTGCTTGATTTAACAACCAAGATTTAGCCTTTTCATATTTGGCATTGATTTATTCATTATTAAGGAGTATTATGGACCTCCTTTGCTCTTTTATTATTTAAACAAAGTAATAAATCAAAATGAATATTCCAATTAGCTCATGACTAATTGGGAATATTATAGTCCTCCCTTCCCAAATGTTGCTTGTCCTCAAGCAACTGATAAGGTGAGTGCTGCAACTCTTTCCTCCCTCCATTGGTGACACCAACATGTGATAATATTCTTCCATAAGCTAAGTGTTCACCAATCCATCCCTCCATGAATTTCTCCTCCAAAGTTCTCATGAGATGTAAAAAATCCATCCCATCAAGATACAATAGCTCAAATGAAACAAACATGGTTTTCCCAATGTTCTCCCTGAAATATGTAGCATAAGGTACATGGAGAATCTCCATCCCATAGGGCACATACATACCTCCCATCCTCCCTCCATACATTCCCATAAAAAGTACAAGTACATCATCCATGTATGGGATCAAAATTACATACATACAAACATAAATTTGTGCATATGGAGGTGGGTCATAGTCCCACATGTGGAACCAGCGCAGTGCATCTCCTGACTACATCAGATCATGATATGGTAAGTGGTTTCCCCACCAGTTACTTTCTGCCCAAGTCATCTCACCATGGCTAAAAGTGTGAGATATATTTGGTGCCTTATGAATTCACCCATCATGAAACAAAATCTCCCTTTGTCCTTCAAGGGAGTGGCCATGTTCAGAAATTTTTTTGGCCCAAAGTTGGCCATGAAGTTTATAAGGTACAATACTCCTTCTTGGAGTTATGGCCTGCATATACATGGTGAAATAATGCAAACAATAATCAAATGAAAATTAATAACATGAGCATATTCTTCACCAAAATTCCTCCTTAAACAAATGCAGTGGTGCATAGATCTATCCCCTCTCTCAAAAAGAGAAAGAGATGGCTGAATTAACTCCTTTATAGAGTTATGTTGCTGCCCCATCTCCACATGGTACATGCATCTTTGAAAATGCTGATGTAGTTCTCCTTCAAAGCCTCTTCCAAGTGTAGCTTCTCATGATGATGTTGTAGAATATCATGGAATATGTGTGGTTGAAATATAACTCTTCATAGGCCCTTTGTAGAAAATTATCCTTGACCTTGGAGGCTCTAGATAATAATATTCTACCATGATAATAGATGATTCCTTCTTGGATAGAATAACCCTCTTCATGTAGCTGTTCATCAAGTATCATGCATGTGTGAATATCCTTGGAATATTCCACCAACAGTCGGGATTTCCAATATGGATCAATCTCCCATAGTGAAAGCGTTGATGATCTATCAATAGAAATGTTTGTCATATGGCTGCTCTCCTCCATGACATCTCCCATGCCAAAGGTACATGTTGGAAGGTCATTCCTTCCATGCTTCTGCTCCCATAGTGCAGAACCTGAAATGAGAGTGGGTAATGATGATGTTGGGAGAATGTCTCCCTCTTCCTTGAGTCTACCCAAGACTCCCAGTGTTGTATCATTTCCTTCCAATGCTCCCATCCCTCCTATATCTATGCTTGGAGCATCATGTTGTGAGATATCTCTCACCAAATATGAATCAAGTGGCCTCCCAGGTGGTTTTCCACTAGATAACAGTGTCCCATGCAGCAACCTCATGAGCATGATAGATGGGACTGTAAGGTCCTTACATCAACTGTGAAAATCCATCTATGATTTCTATGTGGAAGTTGTATGAGAGGGATATGTATGCATCCTTTGATCATTTGAGTCTTACCACTCTTTTTATCCACCCATTCCATCTGCAAAGCCTCCCAATCAGTGGTGACTTTCCCCAAAGTAATCAACCATTGAACACCAAATATCACATTGGTGTCAGGTACGTCAACCAAAAAGAAGTGATCAATCAATGTATATGTTCCCATGGTGACTGATAAGGATGGGACATAATGTATGCATTTCATTGTTCTATCTCCTGGGACCAAAACAGAGAATCCTTCAAAAGCATCAGTGGGTATTTCCCTCCTTTGCACTCGTTGGGCATCAATAAAATTGTGGGTAGCCCCACTATCAACCAAAAAAGAAACCCTCTGATTCAAGATGGAACCTTGAACTCTTAAGGTCAAGTACTTAAGGTACTCCTATCAAAGATGCAAGAGCCCCTCCAATAGGAGAAAATGCTCCATTCCCATCTCCTGATGGTGTTGGTTATCCTCCTGCAGTGTCAGCGCTGTGACCTCTTCTTGGTTCATCTTCTTCTTCCTCCTCATCATCTGATAAGACATATATGTAATGTGCTTTTCCATCTGCACATCTATGTCCAGGTGCCCAAGCTTCTTGGCAAGTGAAGCAAAGCTTCCTTCTTCTTAGATCTCTCTGGACATTATCATCAAGAGTTTTTTTTATTTTGACTCTCCTTAGATGGAGAAGAGGCTTTTCTTCTTTTCCCTTTGATGGAAAAGAGGGCTTATGCTAAAATGTTGCTTTTGATTTTGGCAAGGCATATTGAAGGTCTCTAGCCCTTTCAATAACATCATGTAGGGTAGTGGGCTTGGTAGACTTAACCAACTCATGAAGAGGTTCATCTAACCCATCAAAGAACATGTACACCCTTCTTGCTGCAGACAAATCAGGAACCATAACAAAAAGTCTTAAAAATTCAGAGCTGTAAGTTTTTGCATTACCTGATTGTTTCAACTTTGTAAGGCTCATGAATGGTACTTCAGGATATCTTCTATAAAATCTTTCCACCAGCCTTCTATTGAACTCTGAATAAGCAGTCACATTGGCATGACCCAATGTAGACAAGCCATGGAACCACCAGTCATGTGCTTCACCTTCAAGTTGCAGCACTGCAATCTTAACGGCCTTCATCTCTGGAACCTTGTTCAACTAAAAGTTGATGTCAAGTTTTTCTACCCAAGATTTGGCAGAACACTTGGATGACCCATAAAAATTGGGTAAAAATAATCTGCCCATATTGTGGTGTCGATCATGATTATGAATGAATCCACCACCTCTATGATGATGCCTTGGTCTTCTATTGTCCTATATTTGAAAAAACTCTTGAAAACTCAAGTGATCTTTGAATCTCTGATTTTGAGACTCATATTATTCAAAATAGTCTACAAGGGATTCATGCTCTTGAAACCCTTCATTTCCCACAACCAAAAATGTAGGCATGGTAGATCGTTGGGAAACTTGTGGCTGATGCATTGGTTGATCATTCCAGTGGTGAGACATGCCAGAGCCTTCTCCATGATGAAATCCTTTAGGTGGTTCCTTGAATATTTCCATTCTCATCTCCTTGATCTTTCTAGCAATGTCTTGCATGGCTCTAAGAAGGATCTTAGGGAACTCCTTCTCTTCATATTCACCTCCAGAAAAAGGGGCTTTACCCTTGTCTTCATTATCATTTGTATAATCAAAATTTCTATCCCTTCTCTTTTGATACCTCTTTTCTCTGTTAGTAAGAGGTTCTCCTTCTTCAGAAGACATATTGGCTTTAGAATGCACAAGCTGTGCCAAGATGATGCTCTGATACCACTGTAATATTCCCAAATGGGAAAGGAAAAAATGTAATGCAGAATGATGGAAAAATAACACAGATCATCATTTATATAGCAAGAGGCCAATATGGAGACCTTTCATATGTTATTATAGTAGCAAAATATGTGTAAGATAGGGCCCATAAGATGCATAACAAGAATAGCAAGTCTCCAATGAAGAAAATCCCTCAATATAAGGTGCTACAACCATGTATTAAAGATGGAAAACCCTTACAACGTTATTTTATTTCCTCTGCAACAGAAGTAGATTATACATCAGATATAGAGCTGCTATGTGCATAAAAATTCAGATCTATATCAGATCCATGCACTATACAAGCTACTCTAAAGAACCCCCTTAGGGGTTTCAGAAAAACACCAAGTACAAGATGTAGATCTGAGATCTAAGACTGCAGATCTACTGAAAATTATAGATCTGGAAAGTGTGGCTGAACTAATATGAGCAATAGAATAGCCTCCTCCAATAGATCTTCAAAGTGAAGGGCAGATCCCCAACACTATAAAATCAACTCTCCAAATTGTGTGTTGAACCACCTCGCAACTGCACCTACAGAAATAACGCAGATCTGGAAGTAAACTACACTGTAGGGATAAAAATATGGTTGGCTTGATGCCAAGATCTGAAAATAAACTCCAAAGCCTTCAACACCGTCCTTCCAATGAAGTGGAAACCTCCTCCAGTGAAAAGGAGCACTGAAATGGCCTAGATCTGAAATATCTAGTCTCCACTTGCTACAGCTTGCAAAAAAAACCAAACCCTCAACATGATCTACATTGTAGTTGAAAGAAGAAGCTTGGCCCTAAGCCATATAGTGGACAATTAAATACAAACTCTCCCAAGAGCTACTCAATGGGAAGAGGTGGGATTCCTGATCAGGAACACCCAATGCTAAACAACATTCAATCTCAGCTAAAAAACAAGAGAAAGATATATGTCTAAACAGACCATATATTCAAAAAATATCATATACATAAAAAATCCTCTAATGATGCCATCCTCTTCCTTTTATAATTCAAGAGCTTGCAAACCCTAAACCACTTCCAATGAGATCACTTCTTTCACACAAGGCACCTCCATCTAAAAATGCGTTGTCCTTCATTGATGGCCACTCCTCCATGACAACATTGTAGATTTGGTCAAGTTTGACCCAGTCAAAATGTTCCATCCTGTTAGCCACCTGTAAAATTTGATTATACCAAAAGGTGGCTAAATCTGTTTTAAGCCTTCAAGGAAAAATTTTCATTACTAAAAACTGTTGGCTCTTGAAGACTCTTGAAGACCTCCTACCTTTTCTCTGTCCAAAACTTCACTGATATTTCCACCTTACACTCAGAAATCCTGCTGATTTCCAAGCCAGATTACTGCTTCAAAGGCTTTTTTCCTCCCCCTTCTTCCAAAGCTAACCTCATTTTCGACCCCTTCATTTCCCATGAAAATCCCTCCTTTGCATGTTTCTCCCCCTTCCACGTCATAAAAACCCTTGATAAGGTTCTAAGACCCCTTCTTAGCCTTATTGAAACTTTCATTTCCTTTCAAAATCCTTAAAAAACCATTAAAATGCATATTTTCTATGTATTTGACTTAAGCCCCCTCGGGCTAAGTCTCTAACCCCTTTTCATCCATGCGCCCTAGCGCCAGAACCAAGCGCTGAGTCAGCCGGGTGCCTAAATCGTATTTATGTTTATCCCGCCCCCAAAAAACATTAAAAGCTGATATATTTTTGAAAAACTTGGGTTTTTAATTTATTTTTCATTTATTCCGCCAGTTTCATTTTTGAACCATTCCACACCGTTGATCTGATCTGCAGATCGGACGGTGTGGAGTGCGTCTTTTCATGGTCCCCACCGCCCTAAATCCGGTTGCCCAAAACCGGCGGTATCAGTCGCACCGCCTTCAGGCAAAAGGTTGTTTTCCCCCGATGGCCAGCGATTCCATACACTTTCCGCCACGCGTCCCGTGTACTATTTGCAAAACCACTGTCCATCTGCCGTCCATTGCACATTAATGTTCGGACCGGGATACCCAGCGATATCGCAGTCCACCGCCCGATCTGAGGCGGGCCATCCAATGGTAATCGCTCGCCGAAGATGCACGATAATTAATGAAGGTTCCCACGCGATAACCGAGCTATGGCGCGGCGGAAAATCAATCTCCGCCGTCGATCTGATCTGCAGATCGACGGTCCATATTCCAGCTCCCGATTCCTCCGTTTGACTTTCAACTTCCGCTCTCGACCATCGATCTCTGCACGATCGATGGCTCAGATTCAATCTTCTTTCGCCCATTTTACGATCTCTCCCGATTAATCCCGACCATTGGATGATGCCATCCAACGGCCCCGCTCCTTCCACACGTCCTCTGAAGCAGTCAAATTATATACGCAGGATTTTATAACTTTTGTTTGTATTTTGTAGGGTTTAATGCTTTTTCCGCCATACTGAGGAAGATTCGCAGGCTGAGGGTGACGATCCTCTCGCCTTCAATTCACCTCAGAAATCATTCACAGGTTTCCATTTCATGTTTCGTCGGTGTTTATCCAAGCACTGATGCCACATAACCCTTCACGACCCTGCATATAAGAAAAAACCATGGATTTAACACAGTGAAAGAGTATCAGTGCCAAAGACCAGAATGCATCTAAACAAAGGATGGAAGACATGTTATCGGGGATCACGGCTAAGAATGTTTATCAAAAGCCTAATCCCCAATTCAAAACAAAAGTTAAAGAAGATCTAAAGGGTCTTGTCAATAGGAACGCCTCCACCGCCACAAATGAGGCAAATTGATCCCTTTAGTTATCACGACGCCACCTGTGCCTCAAAATATTCAATCAGAAGCTGAATTTATTGATCGGGCACCTACAGCCTCACAAAAAATCAAAGGCTGTCGAACAAATAATACTAATCAAGGGTCTTATATCAAAATTGTCGACAAAACTATTTTAAAGGTTAAAGAACAGTCCAGAAGCAGATCTTTTCAATCATTAGGCCTCGAAAGACACAAACATAGTTATGAAGCAGAATTATAAACGATTACATTCCCACCTTATGCCTTGCCTGGTTCCCAAAGGCCAAGAATTGCATTGATTATATAATTAATAATACTTGACCCCTGGGAAATCCTCCCACCTCTTCATTCTTCTATAAATACTTCTGTAGAAGATGAGAAAATGTTGGTCTCTGGACATATGAATGTATGTAATATTTTCTGAAGCTACTGATGCCCTGTTTTCAACTTGAAGATACATAAGCTGATATGAGAAGTTTGAAGTTGTAAAGACCCACCGGGCTTGCTGATTGTAACTGGTTCGAACATCAAATACAAGCTACTGATTTATGGGATCCTGATTTGTGTCAATGGCGATGTGTTCCTCACTGTCAATTGTTATTTTTCTTAATGTTTTCATTCTGTTCATTTTCTCTGATAAAGAGCAGCAAACATAGAGCTAGGATTTACTCTCAACAGTACCCTACTCTTACTAAAAGATTTATTGTCTATGTTTTCTTCATTTGAAAGTTCTCTTTGAAGAGTACATTAATGTAGGTTGGTTTAAAGGCACTTTCCTGATCTAAATTTCTTTTTGTCACTGTTATCTGTCGTTTTCTTATTGAATATGCTGAAAGTAGGGTAGTTTAAAGGCACTTACCTGATCTTAAGCTTTTCAACTATTTTTTCTAATGTTTTCTAATTAAAAGTATTTCAATGCAGGTTGGTTTAAAGGAACTAACCTGATATCAAGATAATTTTATGTTTTTCTTATTTGAATATGCTGAAAGCATGGTAGTTTAAAGGCACTTACCTAATCTTAAGCTTTTTCAAACTGTCTTTTAATGTTTTCTAACTGAAGGTACTTCAAATCAGGCTAGTTTAAAGGTATTAACCTGATCTCAGAATACTCTCATGTTTTTCTTTAAGTACATGCTGAAGCAATATAGTTTAAAAGAACTTACTTGATCTCAGGCTGTTTCACTATATCTCCATTTGTTTGTTCTTCATTTCCTATCTGTTTCATTCCTTAAAATCACCTTAAGAGATCCTTTGACATAAGTGACTTGCCCCATGGATCCTGCTTGAACCTTGCTGTCCAATTAAAACCCTCCTATGACTCCATAGCCCAATGGGTTAAAATTATCTTTGCCTTTCTGTCAGCCAAATCATTCTTTCACTTGCAGATACCTTCACCCTTCATTTTTGAAACTGCCTTCGCCTTCATCATATCCTTGCCCAACCAAAACAAACAAAACCCAAGCTCTTCATAACTAGCCTAATATCACTATTTCAGATATTAAAGATCACATCTTTAGACTCATTCATAGAGAGATCCCTCTTTGGATTCAGGAGGGCTAGATTCTAGAATCCCAAAGTTGGTTGAAATAATGTTGCTTCTACAGTTTTAGTCTTACCAATCTGCTAAAATTACAGATTCCTAACATTTCTGGTGACTCCGCTGGGGACTACTTCCCTTAAAAACTTCATAAAACTTGTGAGTAAAAAGCAGCCTTTTCAAGCACTGCCAAAGAATGGTAATCATGATAAAACTTATTTGAATCAGTGAAAAACTAGGAAAACCCTAGGATTCTCCTAAGACTTTATCCAACCTTGAAAAATCAGCTGGCTTAGCCATAAGAGTAAACTGTATTTGTCTCATAACCGTAGCTAAGTTTTGAAACAGAGTTAGGATATTCTTAAAAAACCACACAACTGAAAAATAGCTCAGAAAACCTAAAAATATTTCATATTGGTATTCAATAAACATGGTGGTGGACCATAAGACCTTTTACCTCTGAAAAGAGCTAAAAAATTCCACTTTGTGACTCCACAATCCTGAACAAACCTTAGGACTCCACTGGGAAGAACCCTTATCATTGTAACACCTTTCAAACTCAGTCACAAGGCTGCAGGGCTGAAATTTTTCCAAAATAGACTAGTTAACCTCTTAATGATTGTCATACCTGGTTGAGCTTATCTTGTTTATTTTTAGGTCTGAAAAACACAACATAGTGGCTTCTAGAAAGATTCACACTAGAGCCTATCCTGACCCTAATCCACTTGAAGTAGTTGATAACCCAGAAGGTATTCTTAGGAAGTCTCCTAAGATAAAATTATCAACTGTTTTTAGATCACCCTTGAGAGCTAATTCATTTCCTAAAAACCTTGCAGCTCTACAAGAAACACATGGTGGTGGAACCATTAAAACATTTTACCTCCTTAGGAGCTAAAAATCTTCCACCTGGCGACTCCACACCCTGAAACTCCCAGAAGACCAAATGAATCCACTGGTAGAAGACCCTGAACTGATTGACTGGACACAGTCACCTTTTTCTTGATTTACAAACATGATTCCAAGAATACAACGAAGATATGCCCCAATGAGTAGAGATCATATCCCTGGGTTTCCACATAAGATGCCCCAGGTGAATTGGGATGACAACCTGCCTGTTTTTCAAGGTGAAAATTTTGATGACCCTTTATTGCATCTTATCAAATTTCACATACATGTATGCAGGTTGAAAGTTGAATGGCATGAAGACTGCCTAATGAAAATGTTCATGTTAACATTAGAAGGAAAAGCTAGGGATTGGTATGAATGCTTAAGATCTAGTAGTTTGTTTTCTTTAAGAGACCTTGAATATGTGTTCTATGAGAACTATAAAGAAAACACTACATCATTATCATTGGGTGCAATATATTATGATCCATCAAAAAACATCACCCAACACATTATAGATAATGAGGAAGCTTTGGAAGAGATGCATCCTGAAGATCTTTTAACAGCCATTCATGAGTTTAATCTCCTATTGAAAATTTTTAAGAATATAGATGAATCAGTTGAGGAAGAGATGATCTAAGAAATAATGGACGTTCCTCAAGATATCCCTGAAAACTCAAATATTGATTCATCATCCCTTATAGCTGAGGCTCAAAAAGACATCCAGCCTCAAAATTAGTCTTCGCAAGAGACAGAGAATTGTTGTACTCCTGTTCAAAGGAACATAGAAACATCTTCCCCTTTGACAGAAAAAGAGATAGATCAGACTATTAATAAACAGCCAGTCTCTGAAAATTTTTGCAAAACAAACACTCTTGCCCATTCACATAGAGAACTTTGTTGTACAGATTTAGAAGGTTCTTTTGTAGATCAGAATGAAGAAGGACCTGCTGATAACCCAGTATGTTTGATTGGTAGTATTACTTATATTCGTGATTCTCCTAACTTTGATCTATCTAGTGATGATGCTTCCCAAACAGAAGTTAATTTTGCAGGATCATCATTAGCAGATTTATGGGAGGAAGATCAGTTCCTTCAAAGAAGTAATGAGCCAGTGCAGACTATTTATGATACCGATGATGAAAGTTTTCAAAGCCTAGAAGTGAGTGAAGATTCATTGGATCTTTGCTCCAATTCATTTTAGGTCATCAGTAATAGTTTCCATGTGATTGGGAATCAACAGACTTTCAGCTCAAAGGATGAGGAGGAAAGAAACGAAGAAATTTTTGGGCAGGTGGAAATCAAGGAGCTTTCTCTTGAAAAAGAGGAAGCAATTAAACATACCCTTGCTCAAGAATATAATAACCTCCTCATAGAGTACATTCCACTAAACCAGAGCATACCAGGGCTACAAGAGGACAACACTGCCAAATATGATGAGTCCTCCAGTTCAGATGATGATTCTTCCAAACAACTTTATGAAGATATGCTCCTCAAAGATGAAGTCTTGGAAGCAGACAATCTACCAGATATGGAGGGCCAAAAAGAAGAGAATCTTCATATTTTCTTTGTTGATCCTATGGAAGAGTGTGTGGAAATCCCAACTGGCTCAAATTATCAAGCAGTGATCCTTTGCAAGAGCCAGAGACATGAAAAGATGTCACCTTCTGTGATAGCCTTGATATTGAAGGTTAATCTTCAATATGTTCTATGGATATCTCTGACAAGCAACCAGAGTTTCTACTTCTTCTTGACATTACTCAGCTGGCTGCATTGGCATTATTGTATCACCTAAAACATGTAAATATTCCAAGTTAGAGTAGTTTAGATAGGAATGTCAATAAAGCTCAGTTCTGAGCATGTAGTTAGTTTTTGTTTCTGCTTTGAAGAAAAATCAAAGATTCAAAAATAAAAAAACAAAGAAAAGAAAGAAAAGAGGGCAGATTGTGAAAACAAGAAAGGTATAGCCCCATACCAAAAAAGAGAAACAAATTCTGAAAGTGTGCAAGATTAAATGCCACTCTTGAATAACACACTACTAGTTAGTCAAACAGTTTAATCTTGACTAATTGGCTTTAAATTTTTTGCCGATAGGATAGTGAATTCGATTTGCCAAACTGTTTAATCTTGGCTTATCAGTAGATAGATTAGGATAGAAATGAAAGGTTCAAACATGTTCAAAACCTGAACCTCAGTTTCCAAAGAGAGATGACTCAAATATGTTTTCTTTTCTGAGTCAAAAAGATGTAAAAATCTGGTTCTAATCAGCTCAAAATCTGAACCAGAGAAAAAGAAACGACAGCTCAATAAGAGACAAATCAGAGCTGTAGAAAAGAGGAAGGAAATGTTTTCAAATTTCAGATTTTAAGCCTTCCATTTTTTATTTATTTTTTCTACAAAATAAATATCTATGTGTAGCTTGTCTTTATGCCATACATCACAGCAAGTCAAACAGCTTAATCTTGACTTGACTGTTTTTAAATTGATGTTTTAGAAATGTAGAGAATGAAAATATGCTAGACTGTTTAATCCTAATAGATTGATAGAATAGGTAGAGAATCATATGGGCTCAACTGTTTAAACTGAGTCCATGGAGAAATAAGGAGTAGAAATAGATTAGATTTCCTGCTTTCAAAAGAATAAAATGTTGTGAAATTTTTTTCCCAATCCAAGTGCACTCTGATGAAGAACAAATGCTAAATCAGTAGGATTGGGTAGGTAGAAAGCTTGTTGAATGAAGATCCATTGTTTTTATAGCTGCTGACATGTTTTCAGAGTAGAGTAAGATCATCCCAGCAAAGGAAGGGTAGCCCAATGGATCAGGCACAGGTCAGCCTCCCAGAGAACATGATGGATGTGGCACAGGTCAGCCTCCACGAGAATCCAAGTCTGAATTCTTGATGCCTTCAAGAAGGCACCATCCCCAAGTGGAGCCACTGTTAGCCACCTGTAAAATTTGATTATACCAAAAGGTGGATAAATCTGTTTTGAGCCTTCAAGGAAAAATTTTCATTACTAAAAACTGTTGGCTCTTGAAGACTCTTGAAGGCCTCCTGCCTTTTCTCTATCAAAAACTTCGCTGATATTTCCACCTTACACTCAGAAATCCTGTTGATTTCCAAGCTAGATTACTGCTTCAAAGGCCTTTTTCCTCCCCCCTCTTCCAAAGCTAACCTCATTTTCTACCCCTTCATTTCCCATGAAACTCCCTCCTTTGCATGTTTCTCCCCCTTCCACGTCATAAAAACCCTTGATAAGGTTCTAAGACCCCTTCTTAGCCTTATCGAAACTTTCATTTCCTTTCAAAATCCTTAAAAAACCATTAAAATGCATATTTTCTATGTATTTGACTTAAGCCCCCTTGGGCTAAGTCTCTAACCCCTTTTCATCCATGCGCCCTAGCGCCAGAACAAAGTGCTGAGTCAGCCGGGCGCCTAAATCGTATTTATATTTATCCCGCCCCCAAAAAACATTAAAACCTGATATATTTTCAAAAAACTTGGGTTTTTAATTTATTTTTCATTTATTCCGCCAGTTTCATTTTTGAACCATTCTGCACCGTCGATCTGATCTGCAGATCGGACGGTGCGGAGTGTGTCTTTCCGTGGTCCCCATCACCCGAAAGCTGGTTTCCCAAAACCGGCGGTATCCATCGCACTGCCTTTGGGCAAAAGGTTGTTTTCCCCTGATGGCCAGTGATTCCATACACTTGTCGCCACGCGCCCCATGTACTATTTTCAAAACCGCCGTTCATCTGCCGTCCATCAGGCATTAACGTTCAGACCAGGATGCCCAACGATATCGCTGTCCACCGTTCGATCTGGGGCGGGCCATCCAACGGTGATCGCTCGCCGAAGATGCCCGACAATTAAGGAAGGTGCCCATGCGATAACCGGGCTATGGCGTGGCGGAAAATCAATCTTCACCGTCGATCTGATCTACAGATCGACGGTCCATATTCCATCGCCCGATTCCTCCGTTTGACTTTCAACCTCCGCTCCCGACCGTCGATCTCTGCATGATCGACGACTCAGATTCAATCTTCTTCTGCCCATTTTACGATCTCCCCCGATTAATCTCGACTGTTGGATGATGCCATCCAATGGCCCCGCTCCTTCCACATGTCCTCTGAAGTATTCAAACTATATACGCAGGATTTTATAACTTTTGTTTTTATTTTGAAAGGCTTAATGTTTTTCTCGCCATACTGAGGAAGATTCGCAGGCTGAGGGTGACGATCCTCTCACCTTCAATTCACCTCAGAAATCATTCGCAGGTTTCCATTTCACGTTTCGTCGGTGTTTATCCAAGCACTGATGCCACATAACCCTGCGTGACCCTACATATCAGCAAAAACCATGGATTTAACACAGTGAAAGAGTATCAGTGCCGAAGACCAGAATGCATCAGAACAAAGGATGAAAGACATGTTATCGGGGATCACGGCTAAGAATGTTTATCAAAAGCCTAATCCCTGATTCAAAACACAAGTTAAAGAAGATCTAAAGGGTCTTGTCAATAGGAACGCCTCCACCGCCACAAATGAGGAAAATTGATCCCTTTAGTTATCACGACGCCACCTGTGCCTCAAAATATTCAATCAGAAGCTGAATTTATTGATCAGGCACCTACAGCCTCACAAAAAATCAAAGGCTGCCGAAAAAATAATACTAATCAAGGGTCTTATCTCCAAATTGTCGGCAAAACTATTGTAAAGGTTAAAGAACAGTCCAGAAGTAGATCTTTTCAATCATTAGGCCTCGAAATACACAAACAGAGTTATGAAGCAGAATTATAAACGATTACATTCCCACCTTATGCCTTGCCTGGTTCCCAAAGGCCAGGAATTGCATTGATAATATAATTAATAATACTTGACCCCTGGGAAATCCTCCCACCTCTTCATTCTTCTATAAATACTACTGTAGAAGATGAGAAAATGTTGGTCTCTGGACATCTGAATGTATGTAATAGTTTCTGAAGCTATTGATTCCCTGTTTGCAACTTGAAGATACATAAGCTGATATGAGAAGTTTGAAGTTATAAAGACCCACCGGGCTTGCTGATTGTAACTGGTTCGAACATCAAATATAAGATACTGATTTATGGGATCCTGATTTGTGTCAATGGTGATGTGTTCGTCACTGTCGATTGTTATTTTGCTTAATGTTTTCATTCTCTTCATTTTCTCTGATAAAGAGCAGCAAACATAGAGCTAGGATTTACTCTCAACAGTACCCTACTCTTACTGAAAGCTTTATTGTCTATGTTTTCTTCATTTGAAATTTCTCTTTGAAGAGTACATTAATGCAGGTTGGTTTAAAGGCACTTGCCTGATCTAAATTTCTCTTTGTCACTGTTATCTGTGGTTTTCTTATTGAATATGCTGAAAGCAGGGTAGTTTAAAGGCACTTACCTGATCTTAAGCTTTTCAACTGTTTTTTCTAATGTTTTCTAATTAAAAGTATTTCAATGCAGGCTGGTTTAAAGGCACTAACCTGATCTCAAGATAATTTTATGTTTTTCTTATTTGAATATGCTAAAAGCAGGGTAGTTTAAAGGCACTTATCTGATCTTAAGCTTTTTCAAACTGTCTTTTAATGTTTTCTAACTGAAGGTACTTCAAAGAAGGCTAGTTTAAAGGTATTAACCTGATCTCAGAATACTCTCATGTTTTTCTTTAAGTACATGCTGAAGCAATATAGTTTAAAAGAACTTACTTGATCTCAGGTTGTTTCACTATATCTCCATTTGTTTGTTCTTCATTTCCTATCTGTTTCATTCCATAAAATCACCTTAAGAGATCCTTTGACATAAGTGACTTGCCCCATGGATCCTGCTTGAACCTTGCTGTCCAATTAAAACCCTCCTATGACTCCATAGCCCAATGGGTTAAAACTATCTTTGCCTTTCTGTCAGCCAAATAATTCTTTCACTTGCAGATACCTTCACCCTTCATTTTTGAAACTGCCTCCGCCTTCATCATGTCCTTGCCCAACCAAAACAAACAAAACCCAAGCTCTTCATAACTAGCCTAATATCACTATTTCAGATATTAAAGATCACATATTTAGACTCATTCATAGAGAGATCCCTCTCTAGATTCAGGAGGGCTAGATCCTAGAATCCCAAAGTTGGTTGAAATAATGTTGCTTCTGCAGTTTTAGTCTTACCAATCTGCTAAAATTACAGATTCCTAACACATCCCCTTTCACACCTAAGGGTGCTTGATTTAACAACCAAGATTTAGCCTTTTCATATTTGGAATTGATTTATTCATTATTAAGGAGTATTATGGACCTCCTTTTCTCTTTAATTCTTTAAAAAAATTAATAAAACAAAATGAATATTCCAATTATCTCATGACTAATTGGGAATATTACATGAACCAACCACGAACCATGATAGTTACCTCAACCATTTTTGCTAGTGTATCAACCAAAGTCCTCTTGATCCATTCATGTAGATTTTCCACTTCAAAATATTTCCCTTTCTCTCTACCAACTAGAATGTGCCCTGACACATCCATAATTTAGTCAAACTGTATGTCCTCACCAAGTGCCAAATTTCGATCTTCGTCCTTTCAACATATGCATTTTATTTTCTTTTACATTGCACCCACCTTACGAAACTTATTGATGTATGTTCTAGTGGCCTTGTCGACCATCCAATGATTCATGCCATTTTCGTGCTACTAAGTTCCTAAGGTTTTTGAAGCCCTAGTATTGATGTCTTGTTGATCCACCAAGCCTCCTCTAGCTGAGATATTTCCACCCAAGGTAGAAATCCATTTTCTTTGAGTCCCCCTAGAGAAAAACCACTTGAGACCTTGTCTAACTGTACACATCCTCCTAGGGGTACCGCCAATATGTGATCAAGGAGAAACTCCAACGAAATACCATAAAAGATACCTTCACTCCTTTCCTCCTAGACTACCTCAAAACCATCAACATTTAGGGGTTCCATATTCCTTAAAGAGTTACCTATAATATCCACTGAACCCCCACCATTTTCAATAAGAACTGATGAAAATATCAACTTAATCTCCTAAGATTGAGGACCATTCTAAGTACAACGAGACAAACCCTCATTAAAAGTAATACCCTCGATTGATTCTAGTAGATAATCATTGTTTGATGAGACCCATGGAGATGGATGAGAGGGAAATTCGTCAAATATTAACGCCTCGTTGCGCCAAACAAAAACTTATGGATCACTATGGAGCTTTTGAAAAAAATATGTCTTTCGAATTTCAAGGGACTTGTTTGAGTTTGTCTGAATGCAGTAACCCATATTTCCCTGATGATAAAACAATAATAATGATTATTAATTAACTAACACAACTGAAGTTTGGATAGCCTTACAGCTCAATATCTTGAGGGAAATTTCTAGCTCACTTATCATTACCTAAAGCTACTTTTATACCTAAAGCTTCATTCCTACCTATTTTTCTTGAAGCCATGACCCATATTATTATAATTAAATGATTTAGTTAATGATGGTTTTGTTAAAATTAAATACATGAGCAATGGAACACATAAAATAGTCTATAAACACAAACATAGAAAATCATAAAACAAGAGAGACAAAAATATACATGGTTCACCCAATTTAGGTTATGTCCACGAAGAAACTGTGAGTCCTTCCTTTTATATTATCTAGCAAAATGAAGGGATACAAGCTACAACAAATCCATTGTAACTTCCTCTTCGCCCTCACACCATCTTGTATCTTCTTCTCACACAAAATAATACATATGTGTAATAAAATTCCCTCATATAAATTGGGGGTTCCCTTCAAGGGAAAAAAACCCTAAATTAGCATAACTTCTATTGTCAGATATTTCACCTAATGAACAACCTATATTAACTACAAATTTATAATATTTTACAAGGAAAAATTTTATCTAATTTTTGCTTTGGGGGCATTACTCCTGAACGCCCACTAGGGGGGATCTAAAGAATCGTCGCCCTCCTGGTGGCACAGATAATGGGAGAGAAAGCCCCCCCACACCCTTGTATCAGGGAATAGGATCCAACAGTGGCTAAAAAAATACCTCTGAATCGAGAATATAATCAAGATCCACACCCAACAAGTCTATCGATGGGTGACAACTACTGCATGCTTATTGGGTGCCTATTGGTGTTGTGAATAATCCCATACTCATTTGAAGAGGAATGGAGTGGCATAATATATTGTGCCACCATATGATACATGGAAATGTGAGATTGGATAGAGGAAAACATGGACGTTTTGTTCTGTGATGTGAATGAAAGGAAGAGACGTGTGTGGATCGAGTGGTACAAAGGGGTAGACAGTGCCCGTTCTTAGGCATCAACTAGCAGATTGAGAATAGAATGAACTGAAGAGTGAAGTCAGGGCTCTGGTAGCTAGAGAGATAGTAAGAAGAGAGCAGAAGGGTGTGCTAGACACTCTAATATTGGGAGTGGTCAACTTTTGTTGGATCCTATATCCTTGTTTATGATGCCATTCCATGGAACTAATGACCTACTCCTTGTGACTAGGTTAATCATCCATGTGGCTATGTCTTATAATCATTGAGTCCTTGTCTAAGCCTATGTGGCATGTGTGAACTTCATCAAGTGAATGGACCACTAAGTTTTGGGTGTTGAGCCAATGAAGCATTGGCACAATGTACTCCATCTCCTAAAAATGGTGTTCAACCTATTATTGTGAACCCTTTTCTCATGCAAGAATTTTCCTCAAACCATGGATTTCGAATGGGAGTGGTAAACTCAAAGAAAGGTTGCATTGTAGCTATCTTATCATTGGGTGGAAAGCAGAAGTCCCTCCTTCATTTAACAACTAAATCAATATACACATATAAGTATTCTTGGTTATGTATGTTAGATTAAAGCCATGATATGCCTTACTGTGCTTATGACTAATGATTAATCATGTAATGTCTATGTAAGAATGCTTAATTTATTATGTAGTCTAGGTTGATCAACTAACTTGTGTATCTATGGTGAATATGAGTTGCCTGAGTTATGTGGTTGAATCCTTATTAATTCATTTGCAGATTTCCTGATGTTTCCATGGTTAGTGGTATTCAATAATATGTATCAATTTTCTTGTGTGTATGATTTTTGGGTAACTCCCTATTATAACCATGTTTCTAGGATTATCTATTGAGTATTTTTTCTTATATGTGGTGTGAGTGGACTTTCTTCATCTCTAGAAGAATTGTTGATATCTATGTATGTCCATGAGGAATGCCTGTTGCTATGTTTTCATGGTTATATGGGGCTCATGGACCTATGTGTTTGTGATTATTCACATGAGTTACAAATTTATTTTCATGAATATGCATGATTGCTTGAAGTTACACAAATGATATGTGATAACATGTGATCCCAGATTAATTGATGTAATCATGAATGTGTAGGGTTGTATGATATGTTTACAATTAAATTTTTATGGATTTTAATCTGGTCGTTTGGTATATTATGAATGTCATATGTTTGACCTTGTTTAAGGTTATAGCCTTTCTCTTGTGAGGATAAAGTAACTAGGAATTACAGTGAAGTTATGTTGTATAGAGCTGCTTAGAGGGAGCATGTTCTGTGAGATTTATTGAAGAAATTTGTTTGTTGGATCCTTTGTTTAATATTTTTTATGAACTTGATATGTTTGATTTATGGATGCTGCTACCTTGCTTTGAGTATGACAGGGTCCCTTGGAAATATCTATCTTTAGATCTGGACTCAATCCCTAAAGGTTTAGTGTGATGGGAAATGCCTTGTTTTGAAGGACTTATGAAAGAATTCCTCAACTTGATTTTTTTAAAGTGTATTAGGTAATCTAAACTTGTATCTAGGTTATATATTGAATTTTAATTTACAAAGTTAAATTATATCCAAGGGTTGGAGGAGTCAGATACATTGTTTTCTAGAGGACGCATTCAAATATCTAGATATCCAAGAAATAAACGTATTTTCTAATTGGGAGAAGCATTAGTTAAGAATTTGAGTCTGATACATTCCTTAAGTGGGAATTTATCTGAGCATACTAGCAGTCAAGTGGTAAAATCTCGCAAAAATAATTGAGTGAGTAATATGTCTCTGGATCCATATGTTATTTGAGAGGAATGTACTAGGGGTGGACCCACTAGGGGGAATACTTGTGTGGAATTAGATTGGAATGAATGCAGATGTTATATTGTTTAGTGACTGAATATAGAGTGGCCTCCATAGAAATTCTTATGGGTGTGAACTAACGGAAGTCGCAATGGAAATATGTTTGTTAACGAACATGCCCATGCCTCCTTTCTAGTATCGAGCTTTGAATGAGTGCTTTGTGGAGTTGGGTGTGATTAAAAGAGAGTGCGACAAAAATATTTTTTGTTTATAACATGAAAACATGAATTTTCATGAAGTACTCAATGTGGTGGCACCCACTAACAAGGCTAAGGTGGCAGAGGCCATGAGATCCCGACAAGGTTACGTGAATGCCACATAGGTGGGGTGGCATGGTGTTGTAGCAGCTACAACAACCCAATTGTTTTTTACAAGA
The DNA here is from genome assembly GCA_034641835.2 of Pinus albicaulis. Taxonomy (NCBI): domain Eukaryota; kingdom Viridiplantae; phylum Streptophyta; class Pinopsida; order Pinales; family Pinaceae; genus Pinus; species Pinus albicaulis. The sequence continues at coordinate 348,897,840 of CM076570.1, read as the reverse complement.
GTCAAATTATGGAGTCCCCACTTCATTCAAATTATAAGCATCTATGTGGAAAAACTCACCAAACCTTTATTCACACCCTAGGACTAAAGGGAAATGTACTTTTAACTTAAGAATGTTTGGGAAGTTGAATAGTGCATCACACTCTCATAGTGCAATGTGACACAACTTTGTAGCTAAGTGCATCACATCACAATAGCCTTCATCGAAAATCATTTTGCGAGAATACATTCATACATAATTAATGGCCTCACATGTGTGAGAAACCATGTAAACCCCCCACCTCAATTAATTTTCACCGTTGATTTTTGTCACATGAGCTCTATGCTTCCTTAGCGCATTGTGATGCAACAATGTTTGTCTACCTTCAAAAGGTTCAACACACTACTAGCCTGTATAACGACTATGCAACATGCTCCTGAATTGTTATCATTATTTTTTTATTATATTTGCATTACCTAATCTCTCTATGAACCTTCAACTTCCTGACCTTCTACCTCCCACCTTCATATATACCCACAATATTTCATTCACCCTTGACACTTAGTCATATTACCCATCGTTTATATTTCCCTCCATTATCTCCTCTTTTATACATATGCCCCCTCCCATTCCTTTGGAAATTTCTCATGTCACAACCTTGAGCCATAGTCTATGCTACCCCTATGCACCACGATGCATTCCATGCATACCAACTGCATTGTAAATTTGTGTTGTGCATTACTACATGCCTAAACCATCACACAAGTATAAATTCTAATATTCCTATCCTTCTATGCACAATGACACATCCTGCATATGTGTGCTATGTTGTGACCTTTTGATGTGATGTGTATTAATACATTAATACCCATCTACGCCGCGATGGAAGTCGAATTTGCACCCACCTTTCACCATTGCACTATAGAACAAGCAATTGCATAAACTATACTCCTCCTTTGCGATGTGGTATACTCCATCACAACATGTCTTGTCTTGCATCATATCATTTTTTCTTAGACTAACATTTTCCCTTACGCCAAAACACAATACCCTACCTTTGACTATACTTCCTTCCTACACTGCACACTAAGATTTCATTTATTTTTTGAAAATTTTTTCAAGATGAATATATTTGAAATGTTAGGTACAATAGAAATATATTTTTTTATAATATCATTATCATAAGGATAAATGACCCCACCAAAGAAAAGGACTGGAAAGGAAGTTGCAGAAGAAGGGTTAGAAGAAAGCTCTATTCCTTCAGTTCCCATATACATTAATATGACATGTTTTATTGATAAATATATGGCAATCACTTGGTCATATATTTTTAGTTTATTTTATCAGAAGGAGATCCATAATGAAAAATAAGACAATGAGGTATACCATAATGTCAAAATGTCTTGGTTACACAAGGTTTCATCACATCCAACAATCCTCCCTTGTGGAGAGATTATCGAAAAGATTATTAAGTGCATTGACGTTCGATAAATGGCCATTCAAGACAACTACGGTGAAGACATAACTGCATTCACATACCCATCACTAATACTACAAATTTCCCAGATGCCAAGTAGCACTCACGAGAAGTTGGTATGACAATTTCAGCCTAAGTAGCGAAAACATCTTGAAGGGTTGGTGGCTATACCCCAAAAAATTTCAAACTATGGATGATGGTGTTTACAAGACTAAGATGCTAAGGATAATATATCAACTAATCATGGCTAAATGTTGTTGAATCTATAAAAAACATAATGTAGAAACATCTAAAGGAAGTTGGTTTCCATTGATGTACACTTGCAACCAAGAAGGAAGAATATTAAATTATAGCAGCTTCTATTCAAACCAGAGTAAGAAAAGCTTATACTCCAATAGCGAGAAAATAATTAGAGTTTTACATGGCATATTATCTGCTTGATGATGTGTGCTCTGAGGTAGAGTTTGAGGTGTTGGCATGGAAATTTAATTTCTCTCCAAAAATTCAGCCAATACACATCTATTGCAAGGAATTATGGGAGAATCGTTGCATACCATCCTACACAAGAATAGTTGAAGGATTTATCCAACCATTATTCTGCATCTTCTTCGACTGTTAATCACCTTGCAGATCAGATCACACCAAGGCAACGTTGGAAGATGTAGCAGATTGGTTCACACCACTTGATGCCACATACATTAGATTGTTTGAAGTGTGAAAACCCTCACATCAACTCCATTTATTCATCATCAACAAATTAATTCTATAGGAAGTTTCATATCAAGTGACTAAATAATTTGGAGGCATGTTGGTGAGAACGAAGAAAGTACCATGACCTACATATCCTTAATATGTAGTCACACACTACATAAAAAGCTAAAAATAAGCATTGACCAAATTCGTTTAATTGGAATGCTTCAATTTCGAGGAAATCTATTTCTATAGGTATGATCCAAGAGCCATAGTAACAACAAATTTCTCTCTATTGAAATATATGTGGTCATACACATCGAATACTAATGAATATGAGGAGAAAATCCAGAATTAATATAATGTTTCAATGATTGTAAGTGCTAAAAAAATTTCCAAATGCCCTCAACCCATGAATGATGTTGAATCCACCAATAGATAGTCTTCAAAGGGTAAATATGTTAAAGATAAAAAGGCTTCCCAAAAAAAGGAGAGGGAAAAAAAAGCGGCCAAAAAAGGCAAAACAAAAGAAGTTGAAGGAAGACCAATGGCTAGAGAAGGAGAGGGAAGAAAGGGAGAAAGTAGAGGAAAAAAATGTGAAAGAGGAAAGAGAAAAAACTAAAATGCAGGAATAAGAGAGAAATATGCAGGAAGAGGATATTAAGAATCAAGAAGAATAACAATTGGTGAAAGAGATGTTAGATCAACATGCTCATAAGGAAGTAAGATATAAGGAGAAACAAGGGAAAGAAATGCAAGATGTAGGCCATAGTATCTTGCGCAACATGGATGTGGACCCATCAACTCCACTCAAAGGAGGTCATTTATGCATAAGGGAGATAGGAATCAAAATTGGTGAAGAAAATGAAGTCATGGACCTAGAAAGATTGATATTTTATTGCAACTCCAACAATAATGTTCAGGAAAGACACAAATATCTACCCAAATAACTAGCAAAGCCAGTCTCGGTAACCATTGAATGGAACATAGTTTCTAATAGATTGGACAATCCACCAGCCACCACTTGAACATGAACTCCTTTTTCTTCTGCCACCGAGAGAAACACTAAACACTTGATGGAAAAGGTCAACGAAGTAGTTAGGAGCATGGAATAGGCACAACAGGAAAATGAGAGGCTTCATAAGGAAAACTGAACTCTATAAGCCTCAGGCACCAATAATTAAGATAACCAAGCAAAAACAATGAATGAAAAAAATTCATAATAATGAAGACTACCAAGAAAAAACATTGAATGCAAACAAGTCATTGGAAGATATTATGAAGTAGCTATATAAGGAAATTTTCATAATTCAAAAGGTGGATTCCACACTTTTGATAATTCAAAGTGAAATCAAAGAAAAAGGTACACAAATAAAGGAAGACTTGAAAACCATAGACATAATGCATGTGTGGAACATATAGCATCCAAATTCAACAAGAAAATTTCCGAGAAAAGATGACTTAAGCAAAGAAATAGATAAATCGAAGATTAGACTAACCATCATATCCTAAGAGAAATGAGAGAAGGATGTAATAATAACTTTTAACTTTTACCAACAACATCATAGCATGATGGATGTTCTAATCAAATTACCCAAAATATTTTTAATTGGAGCACATTGAGAAGTAAGGATAGAATAGGAGATCCAGTGGGAAATACAAGAGATGATAGATGCATGAAAAAACACCATCACTCAGAAGGACATGAAGCCTACTAAAGAGGCACTTGAATGACACTTGGTGTAACCAATGAGGTTACACACGATGCTTACTACATTGTTTCATCAAGTCTATTTCAATATGAAGACAATAGTGCCTATTATTTTCGAGTGTGAAATCACCAATGAGTGGTTGATATCAAGAAAATTCTTATCCATCGTTATACGATATTTATGATTGCAGACAAAAGTATCTCCCCTAGACCTAGTGGATTGGTCTAGAACAACATAAAGCAAAGAATATAGAGTTTCCCTTAGAGAAATTGAAATATGGGAAGAGGCCTACTTGGAATCTGTCACAAGCTTTACTTTCCTCCCGACTTGTAAGCTCCAATCATAGCTTTGCTTTCTTGGGGAAGGTCATGCTTAGGGCTTTATTTTGGGATGATGACAACATGTTCACGAATGATGATCAATCAATTTTGTATGCCTTTTGGCCAGATGTCAAAAAATGGCCTATAACAGATTTCCCCTAAATCACAAAGTCATAAATGAAAACTGATGATTGAAGTGCTTTACCTTTTGACAAGTGTTGAAATAAGAAATTACTGAGAGGGGGGGTGAATTATTAATAGTGAGGTTCTTAACACTTTTTGTAAATGTCTTTAATTTTTTTTCACTATTTTCTATTACTTATGAGAGAATTAATACATAATATAAATGAGTAGAAAGATAAGGCATAACCATGTACATACAATCCATCACATGAGAAATATACACATATTGACACCGATATTTTTGTGTGGAAACCGAAAGGGAGAAAACCACCAATTTTTTTGTTTGTTATGATGTAAATTAAGAACCTACTTAATTAGATAAATTTTTTTGTCAGAACTAACTCATATGAGGCACTGACCCTCTTAGGATAGCAATAAACTACTTTCTAGGAAGCACCAACCTATTATGAATGCAAGCCACCACCTTCTCTAGCCACTTTTCTACTTTTCATACAATTTTGAAAATGAAAACAGAGGAAAATACAAACAAAGAAAAATACCAATCTAGTCTACTGCAGAATCAATTTTTGCTCTCAGTCCTCTACTATTCCACATGATCTATTGGCCTGACACAAAAACACCCTATCCTCCACTCTGCCTTCTATTCCACAAGCTCTCTCCTACACTCTTCTCTAGTTTAGCACATGGTCCTATTACCCCAATTTCACACGCTCTTCTCTTCACACTTCAACACATACAAAAATACACTCTTCCCCACTTTTCCTGATGGAAATCAATGGTTTTGATCCTCTACTGCACTATGCACAATTCTACCACTGCTTCCTATTTCCAAACTTCTCGAGTGTATCTCTGTGTGTCTCCTCCATGTTGTTGTTTAGTTTAATGCTAGAATTATGCTATTACATTAAAAAAGTGAATGGGCTCATGAGCGCTTCACCAACACACTATGTGATTCTCCATGTTGATATTTTAATCTCAGTCCACCTGCATACTCCAAAGATGCTCCCCATGATTATTTCTAGCTATCAAAGCTTGGCTATTCCATAACATGGCTTCTTTGTTCCTCAATTAAGTTTACAATGCGTGCAAGGGAGATCAGGGATGAATTTCCTTCGACATCGGGACAAACCCAAAAATTATTCTCCAAGAATCATTGTCCTCATTGCCTTGTCCCATCGATCTCTGTAGATGCCATTAAATTCATTAACCAACTCCTCTATCTTGCATTTATTTTTCTAGATATTGACCCATTCATCCTTTAACTATATACTGTAGTATCAGAGCCACAACTTATTGTAACTCATATAAAAATAATAATACGAAATCACATAATTACGATACCTTTATCCCCTTGGCGCTTAGCCCTTATCTCAGGTTCTTTCATCATGAGACCGAGAGCTATGATCGGTGGCTTCACATACCACTGTAGTGTTACATCGATGCCCTTACATATCGTAACTTTTATTGAATGGAACTTACAGAACTGCAAAGTCCCAATTTATTTTAGCTCCCTATGCTTAGCCCTTTATAGTATTTTCCTTCATAGGATCGGGTGCCATGACCAAGGGCATAACATTTAGGTGCTAAGGACTTCAGGATCCTTCCAGGGGCACTTCTCCCTATGTATTTTTCTCTTCTGCCCTTTGTTATTTTAGCTTCTCATGACCAAATGCCAATCACCATCGAAGCACCCTTTCATCAGAACATTTTTCAAATGAAGAAACACAGGAGTTAGGAAAAATCTAAATTTCAATCTTCCAACCTCTGAAGTGATGTCATGTTGTTGTCATCTTTGACATCTGGTGCCTTCCTAGACATGACACACGTCACTCAAATTTTCCCCATTGGATCAACGAAAATTCCAAATCAACCTTCCACGTGTCTATCGTACAACTACATCATGCTGACATCATCTTCCACGTTAACTCCTCAAGGCCAATCACTTGCTGCCATGTGTCCAATTAGAGAAGAGAGAAAGGGTCCATCAGTCTTTGGTTTTTCAATAATTTCCTTTGTATTTCTTCTTCTTTTCAAAGATCGACACTTTCAAGGAATTTCAATCTGTAAGGACTTATGAGGTTCTGAGTTTTCGATGGACTTGACCTTCCGATATATCCTTTGCTCCGAGGTTCCGATATTGGGTCCCAATGTGCTCCAACCTGTGATATGACCTGCTCCGACTAACTAAGGCTCCGACCTACATGAATCATGATACCTATTGAACCATGTATTAATGTCAACAATTTATTCAATTATTCAAGAATTACTAGATATATTATCCTGGACTTATGATTATCCAAAGACATGCGACACCAGAATTATTCAACATGTAATTCCCATTAAGGAAGGTTTCAAAACTTTCTAGCTAAATATTAGAAAAGTACATCCGACTCTAGAACTACTTATACAAAAGGAATTAAAGAATTTGTTGGATGCAAAAATCATCTTCAAAATCCACTTGGGTCTCTAATTTGGTACATTGAAGGATGAAATCTAGAAAGATTCCATTGTGTGTGGATTTATATAATCTTAATCGAGTATTTGATAAAGGAAATTATCCAGTTCCATATATGGAACACATTCTTTAGACGATGTCCTATTTGGAGATATTCTCTCTGCCACATGGATTTTTTAGTTATAATCAAGTCTTAGTCTCTAAACCGAATAGATCAAAAACAAATTTCAGAACTAAGTGGGGCACATTCGCATACATGCATATGCCTTTTAGACTAGAAAATATTGGGGCTACCTTTCAATGTGCGATGGACGTAACATTCAAAGGACTAATTAGGGAAAGAATGGTCTTGCATCTTAGCAATGTAATGTTGTTTTACCAAAGGAGCTCATACCATTTTCCCCATCTTAAAAAAAATTTCGAGCACTATCGTAAATATGGCATATCACTCAACCCTAATAGAAGCATATTTGCAATATTTGAAGGGAATTTCATGGGTAATAACATCACCGAGAACAAAATCACTATCGATATAGAAATGGTGAAGGAAATCACACAGATTCCATATCTCAATGGAAAAAAATCTATGTAGTGTTTTTTGGGGAAAACTATGTTTTTAGAAAGTACACATCCGAATTTGCAAAAACCATAAAACCATTACATGATAGGATCAAGAAGAACGGTACATATAAATATAATAAATAAGAGAAATATGCCTTCTTAACAATAAAATAAGCTATTACTACAACCATTGCCTTGTATTGTCCCAATTTTAACAAGGAATTCATGCTATCTACTTTTGCATTTGATTTCTCGCTTGTGGAAGTCCTGACACAAAAGGATGAGAAAGGAAACAAATGGTCAATATATTTCATGAGCATTGATACGCAAGGATAAAATTGAACTATATCAACATAAATAAATAGGCCTTTGTAGTTTACAAAGCAGTGAAACACTTTAGACCTTATATACTAAGAAGTCACATCAAGGTAAATATAGTTCCTCATTTTATAGTTAGAACGTTATTCGTGCAAAAGGAACTGTGGGAACGATGAACCAATGATATGGCTTCACTATAGGAATACAACCTTCAATTTAAGCCTGCACATACTGTTAACATTGGAAAATAGTACAAGCAGAAGATGACATTATTTAATGTCAAGCATAAGGATTTACATGGCTGGAAGACATTACAGAATCTAGAAAGTATTTAAAAATCTCAAAGGTCTGAGGAAAAATAAAATTTTAGCAAGTCATAAATGTTTTTGCATGCATTATCCTTCGTGAAGAGCGCCTTTGCGTGCCTTATGACCCAAAATGTGTGCAATCCTCGGAGTGACAAAAGTCACTTTCCAGGACCACAAAAAGCACACTCTAGGACAGTGATTCCTCACTTGAAGCCACCTAAGGACAGCCACCAAAGCCGCCTATTGGCTGGATAAATCAATCTTGCGGATAGGATCGATCTCCCTAGTGTCAGAAGACAATCTAGCAACAAACGAACAACTAATTTTATCTTTCTCTAAATATATTCGTTTTACAAGTAAATGTTATGAAGGTGTCGATCCTACCTTAGATCCAAATGCTTATTTGTAACTATAGTTCTTCCGTCGCATCAATAATCCTTCCGTCGCAACAAGAGTTCTTTCGTCGCAACAATAGTTCTTCCATCGCAACAATAGTTCTTCCATCACAACAAAGTGTCGTCTTTCGTCGCAACAAAGTGTCAGCTTTTGTCGCAACAAAGTGTCGTCTTTCATCGCAACAAAGTGTCGTCTTTTGTCACAACAAAGTGTTGTCTTTAAATACCTGTAATCACAAACAAGAAAATATTAAATAGCACCTGTATAACAAATAATTATAAAACATACCTATCATAGTGATCAAGGAATCTATGAAATAAATGATCAAATGACATCTTATTGAAATAAAAAATCGAACGACAATTTATTGAGAAAAACAAAACTTGATTGTATTAATCTTAAAATAACAGAAGAACCTTACAACCTTAGCCTTGATGTTGAACAGGCCTTCCCGAGGTCCGAAGTAGGAGTCTCCTCTACTTTGATAAGTCATGCAATATTCCTCCAGGAGCACATAGAGGTATGTGATCTTTCCTCAAAAAATCTCAGCAGAAAGAAGTCTAGATCTCAACAGCACTTCACCTCAATCACACACTAAAGCTTGAACTCCCTTTGAGGCTACCCAATGCCTCTTTTTATAGAGCAGATGAAGAGGTTAGGGTTCCACCTATGAAGGGATAGAATCCTCCTTCAAAGGGATAGGCTCTTCACATCAAGGGGTTAGCTCCTTAAGGTGTGGGATGCATGAACCTTATTAGAGCGTACTCATCCCCAAAAAGTCTCACCCAAAAGCTTCTAGAATTGACCAAAAATCAACTTTTTTACTTTGGTTTCTCGCCCTTTTGACTTTGAAGGGGGTACACAGGCATTACATAGAGAAAGTTAATTCTGGAACATAGTTCTGCTTCACATTACCTACGTACCCTAGCCAGGAACGCAGGTAAGCTTCACATTACCTGCGTACCCAGGGTTTTGAAGCTTTTTAGGGTTTGTTTCCCTGTTTTAGGGCTTGAAATGAGGAGTAAAGGTTGTAAGACTTGCAGAGGAGGTAAGTATGAGTGAAAATGAGCTCATACAGTCAGTAGAATGTCAAGGTGACAGTTTTTAGTGCAACATATTTCCCCCTAAAGTGCGAAGTCTGGAATAGATGAAGATGAAGTCTGTCATATATGAAGAGTGAAGTACTTTATCATTTCAAGGATCATCCTATGGACACCCTAGTCGGAACCTGTAAAAACATTCAATGAAAAATATATATATGTGAACATATCATCGCTGAGGTAGGCATTCCCATACTTAGATAAAAACTAACGAGAAAACTAATTTAAACTGTTATGATACAGGAAAGATTTTTAATACATCAACAGTATGGACGTGTGTAGACAGTATGGATGCAGCCATCTGTTTATGAATAGTCCACTGTATAAACGATAACAAAATTCCGTGCAACCTGGATGGTAGAAACTAGATCCAAGGTCTTGATTTCTGTTTCTCGAACCAGTATGATTCTATCCATGTGAATAAATGTGTCGAAGTCGAACATGGTAGAAACCACTTGATTACCAGTCAATGATGTAAACTGTTAACAAGTGTGAGAGTAACCACTAGTAATTTCAATGGCCCTCAAAGTACTCAGTACAATCCATGAAATGTGAATGAATGAGTTGAAGTCGAACATGTCACAAAATTATTTTATCGAAGGTCAATGATGCAACCTGTTGTCGAAGGAAAGAAACTTGCCATTAAGGCATGCAGATTTCAAGGTACTAACGATTTTTAGATCAACTTCCTAGATAATGAGTTGTCATCGATAGGAAGTGATCCATCGTAGGCAATTCCACAACACAAAATCATAGATAATTTTTTGAAGAAATATATTGGCAAGGACTGACTCAGGGATGGTCAAAATGGATGACAGATATTTTGCAGATGAATGGTTTATTTGAACTGTCCTCTTGAACACATAACGACACTGCAGATGGTTTGGTGACAATTGACCCAAAGCTAATACCCAAAAACCGGCTGAAGACTTTCAAAATGGTTTGATTAACTGTAGGAAAAGGATTTCCCAACCCAGGTGAACAAAAGTGTCATGTTCAAGAGTGGTTAACAGCTTTTAGAATAATCAAAATACAACAAACAGTTTCATTTTTCTCTCTTTACCCCCACCATTTCTGGCTAGTACCTCTTTATTTTTGACAAGCTTGAGGAGGATAACATTTTCTTGTTTATAAGCTCATCCTTTGGACGAGTCCAACTTAGTTTAAGATTCGAACCCTAAGAAGGAGAGGTTCGTTCCTATTTTAAAATTGAACAGGTCCTTTACTGCTAAATTTTAACGAGTCCAGTATAGGAGAAACTCGGTGTTTTCAATTTTAGGGAATCAGAAGAAAAACTTAAGAACCGTGGGTGTACTTTTTCGTAAATTTAGTCTCTCGAGCCCGAAAAAGGATAAAATAATGCAGGAGAGAACTCTATTGACTGTAATTAGTCAACGTATACCTTTTTCGTAAATATTCCATCTCAGTCCGTAAAAGGGGTAAACTTATACTGAAAGGACGATTATTCATTTATTTTAACGAGTTCGAATAATCAAGTGCTTGGTAATCTTTTCAATTTTTGAGAGTCTGAAAATAGCTTAAAAAAGGACTCCAAGTTTTCGCTTTTTCGTAAATTTTTGAAAGAGTCCGAAAAAGTGATAAAAGTATGCTCTTTGTTGAAAAACGATCAATTTTCCCGAAAAATCCAATTTTCTGCACAAAAACTCGAAACATTACACATGCCTGTTTAAGATAAATAAAAATGTTTTCAAAAACAACCTTTTTAAAGTGAAAAATAAACAAATTAAAAATTCATTTATTCGAAAAAACTTATAAAAAGGACTTTTCTAACTTTATTTTTACTATTTGAATTCAGAGTGAAAAAGTAAGAGCTTTTGGATAAGAAAAACTTCCTATGAAGATTCTAGAAAATCCATTCGTCAGAATCAGAAATCGTCAGCTCCAAGTAATCTGTATAAGTTCTGGACCATATGAGGGCCCAAGTTGATCTCCTAATATGGATAGTGAATAGGTGGGACACACAGGACCATTGTTTCTTGTTTTTCGGCCACTGGCTCGAAGTCAAGCTGGAGGACATATATTTTTGATTGGTTTGTCTTAGAGGGGCGGACACTTATCTCTATTCGGGACTAGACCAAGTGGCTAGTCTTTTGCTAGTCACAAAGAAGAGTTTTGAAATGGTTGAGTAGACCCCAAGGATAAACGGATAGATATCAAAAATATCATCCGTCCTGAGTTCAAATTTATTGTCTTCATTGTTACTAGACTGTACAAGAGTGCAACATTACGTGTTGCCAATCTCATGTTGAGGGCATTGAGATTGTTAGATTTCTGTCGACATATTTTCGTTGGTTGAACAGCCAACTCTTTGTCATTAAGGACTTTCATACACCGGGATGGACTACCACGGTGACCGAGAGATGGCTCTCCCAGCAGGGGAACAGTGGGATGAATCAGGTAAAAAATCATTTTCAACAATTTTCTAAGTTCTACTTTTTTTGTATTTCAATCGTCCCAAAACTAATAATCAAAAGTTTAAATGCAGATGTGGGCCCATGGTGACTAGCCCATCTCTAGCCTTATGAGAGGAGGCATCCAGCTGCAGCCACACCAGCCCCAGAAGGCCAATTAGCAGAGATCCTGTCTGATTTCGAGCATCACCTAGAGCGCCTAACTCTAGACATTCCAGAGACCGACATAGATGATATTCTGCTCAGATTACAGAGATATGTGATTGGTGTCCCAGGACCTTTTAGGAGGTTCCTGTGTAGGGTGGCCCGGGCAATGGTCTCTTATCATGATCATCATCAGGGATAGGATGATCGTTTTTTAGACTCATATTTTTCACCTTTTGTATTATCATTTTTGCCGATCATAAGGTGTTTTTCAACCTATGATCGAAGACGATGTACATTTTGAAACAAAATTTTATGCTATAATATATCATTATTACCGGCTATCTGTGTACATGTCTATTGAATGCTGTTTAATTTATTGTTTTGATTATTGCAAATGTCTATTTATCATACTAGAAGCAACTGCATTTGCTAAAGTATTTAAATGTCTTGGAATATGCTGATATTCAATGTAATCAAATTCACGTTCCAAGAGATGAACTCTTAAAAATAACTGTAATAACACTGGATTTCTAATGGCATAAACCCTATTAAGTTGTAATACAACAAGTTCAGAATCCAACCTAACAATCAAACTCCGAATTCCAAGCGATATGGATTCAGATAATAACTCAATCACTGCACTATACTCTGCAATGCTATTCTTTGTTTGACCGAGCCTTACCCCATGCATGGATACTAACTCATCAGAGGGTGAATAGATAACCCAAGCTGCAGAAGAAATGTTCCATGTACTACAACAAGCATCATCAGCAAAACCAATGTAGGTTTGAAGAGATGTCGACATCTACAATATCAAGAGTAAAACTCAGATAAGCAGGAATAGTGATAAGAACATACTCTAAACTAGGCACACTTTTCTAATCTAAAACACGCCAGCAGTAAAGAAACTAATCTAATAAAAAATCTCCACACCAAAATTAAGCATAATATCTCTTCAGATAAAGCCCATTTTTGGTTTTTATCTAAAGGGACATCGTTGAAATCTATCAGCTCATAGGCCCCTTTTGCTAGCTTTCACTTAACAATGAAAGGACCATGCCACATAGGCACAAATTTTCCAGCCCCTAGCTTGTTGTTGGCTTGATCGTACACTAAAACTAGGTCTCCTTCTGAAAAATTACGAGGTGTAACATTTCTATCGTATTGAGCCTTTATTCGTTTGACATGAGATTCGTTTACTAATGCAACATTTCGTCGATTCTCATCTAGCTGAGCCAAGTACAAAAAATGCTTCTCCTCTTCAGACGTAGCTGGGAGTAATTATATGGTTAATTTCAATGATGGAATTTCGCATTCAATAGGCAACACAACTTCCAAACCATAAACCAGTTGAAAGGGAGTGAAACCAATTGATGTTTTTACTGAGGTCCGATATGCCCAAAGTGTTGAAAATAACATGAAATGCCAATTTGACTTATGAATACCAATAATTCGTTTAATCATAGTGACTAAAACTTTATTGATAGCTTCAACCAAACCATTAGCCTGCAGGTAATAAGGAGTAGAACTATCGTGGCACAGGCCAGGTTGATCTGTAAGTTCAGTCATCATGATATTTCGAAAATGACTTCCATGATCCGTAATTATGGCTTGAGGAACACCGAATCTAGCAATTATATGATTGAATACGAAAGTTGCAGCAGTCTTACCGTCTGCCAAAAATGTAGGAATCACCTCGGCCCACTTAGTAAAATAATCTACTTTTTAAAGATGCTTTCCAGATTATCCACAGTATTGAGAAACATGTGTCTACTACTAAGACAATATACGCATGTCCCCCGGACCCCCGAAAAACAATCTACTGCTAAGATAATATACGCATGCCCCCCGGCTGAGTGAGGGTTACATGTAATAAAGTTGACACCCCACTTTGCGAAAGGACCGACAACAATTACAGGGTGAAGAGGAGTGGGTGGTGCACGAATTTTACGATCAAAGACCTGAAAATTGTGGTATTTCTCGACTGCATAAATATAATCTTTGAATAATGATGGGAAAAAATAACTAGCGCGCAATATATTTTGGGCTGTGGCATACCCAAACATATGACCGCCACATGCTCAAGAATGGCAGTCATTTAGAACCTTCTCAACTTCTTCATGAGTAATACAGCGTCAGAAAACAGAATCCGCTCCACGACGATAGAGTGTATCACCGATAATATTGTATTATTGGGATTGGAAACGTATTTTCCGTCATTGAGATCGTGAGATTTCAGGCCGAAAATATTGGGTTTGGAAATACACAATAATATCCCCATACCAAGGATCAAGAGTACTGATAAGAAACAAGGATTCGTCTTCAATGGGCTGCTCCGCCACAGTTTCAGTATCAATAGAGGGGAAATCACACATCAGTTCAGAAAAAACCAAAGATTTCTTTGCCTTGGATTTTTCAAATTCCAAGTCAAATTCCTGCAGGATAACTATCCATTTGGAATACTTGCCCCCTAGCAATTGTTTGGTCAAGATGTACATCGTTACAATGCACAGCTATATGCCATACCAATTTTACGCATATGGGTACCACATTCCACCTATTTTCAAAGAAAAAACGCCCTGGAGGGCGTCAACAGTCGTCGTCAGCAACCACCAAATCACTATCGTATCAGTGACACAGACAAAACATGTATCTGTCAAATAGATTTGTTTAACTAGCCAGAACATCACGAGCATGGGACATTCTCGCCTCATTGAAAATTTGTATATGTATTTTATTATATTTTCTTGCAGGGGTCCCATAGGACATGGTCATTCTTAGAACTGGTGCAGGGTGTTTCCAATTCCAAGCTTCACGCAACTCTCTCTTTCTCTATGCACGATATACAAAAGAGAAACTATAATGTATTTCAGCTGTACAGTGCTTCCTAGACCTCACACATTAGGGGGAAACTGTTAACAGTGGAAAATCGTACAAGCAGAAGACAACATATTTAATGTCAAGCAGAAGGATTTACAGGGCTGGAAGACATTACAGAATCTGGAAATTATTTAAAAATCTCAAAGGTCTGAGGAAAAATCAGATTTGATAAAGTCATAAATGATTTTACGCGCATTATCCTTCATGAAGAGCGCCTTTGCATGCCTTATGACCCGAAATGCACGTAATCCTGGGAGTGGAAAAAGTCACTTTCCGGGACCACAAAAAGCACACTCCAAGATAGTGATTCCTCACGTGAAGCTGCCTCAGGATAGCCACAAAAACCTCCTTAGAAATTAAGTGAGCACACAATGGAATATTTGGAGCACACAAAGGAATCATCCGCCTCTCTTGGGTCACCATCCAGAATGTACCAAGAGAGGGAAGGAGGATTTGAATTCTCCTATATAAGGCCACCATGAGATGATGAATTGGTGAACACATTGTTATGCTGGCCAGAATTTCCCAAGCAATACCAGCAGTGTGTGATCTAGAGCTAAAGATAGAGGGGACTCAATTGTTGGCCATCCAACAAGTTCAGTCCACCATAGTAGAGAGAGAAAGACTTTGCATCGAGGCAATCTTGGAGTAAAAGCATCCTTGCATCGGGACTTAGAACCCATGTTATAGGGACCCTTTGGAAAGAGGGTTAACATTTCATCCTTATTTCCTACCATAACTCAATAAGAGGGGCCTAAGAGGCATCGTTCAGATTATTGTAGATGTTTGACGCTATTCAGATCTTGTGTTTATTTATTTTAGTTTTAGTTTATATATGCGTGCTATTTCTCTATCTTGTATGTTTATGATTCTCGCTTGTTCCACTAACTTGCTTGAATCCAATTCTTTTTCTCTCTGTTACCAATAACTTAAGTGGGTAGACCAGACCCCTTAAGTTGGTGTGATTTCATACATACGTGCACCAAACACACTAAAACATGATTGGCGACTCCACTAACGTTTATTACCAATTTTATGTGGTTGTGCCTCTTTTTTGGAGAGACCTTTGTCTATGCTGTGGAGTGGAGCTGAATTTCCCCTGATTTCTCTTGCAGTCCCTAGTTCATCCCAAGTGACAGAATGAAGAATAAAAACTCCAAAAATTAATTTTGTAGGAATTTTCACGCTTTTACCTCCCACAGACACACCCAGGGCGCGTGTTCAGAGCTAACTCGCACACAGATATCGTGCATGTTTCAGCCTTTTGTGCACAAAAGACAAAAAAAGAAATATCTCCCTCATTTATATCTTTTCCTACTTGTAAAGTGCTTGGCAGCCCCTAATACACCTGCCAACATTGGTTGTGGTACCCCACAGCTTGCTAAAGCTCACTCTTAGCTGCTTTTTGTAGGCTTAGTGTCAGTTTTATTTCAAGTTGATTTTTGCAAAGTTCACACATAATTTAAGTAGGGGGGGAAAATAACTTGCATTCTGAAAAAATTTTATGTTTTGAAAATTTAAGTACCAACACACCTAGATAACTAGCCAAACTAAGTGGCCCAAGTCCATGCATGCTTAGTTAGTTTTTTTTTTCTAGTGTAAAAGTGATTAGTTTAGTTCATTTTTTGCACTAGGATTTCGGGATTAGGACTGAATTGTCAATAGAAGAGCAAGTAATATTTGCTACCTTTGCACCCTCCGGTGATCCTAGGTAATCATATGAACACTCTATATTCAAAACTAGACATATCCCTTTGGTTAATCACATAGATTAACTAGGAAAAATAGAAAGCAACCCATATCCGCATATGTTTTTCTTTTGAGCAAGGAAAAATAAACCATAGTTTAAATAGGGGATTTTGAAAAGGATCATCGCATATCCACTTGTTCAAACTATGTTCTTGTCCACTTTTTTCTCACACACATTCACCCACTAAGCAAATCAAATACACCTAAAACTAACTTAACCAGACTCACTAAATTCTCCCCATAGGGGCCACAAAATAATTTATAGCTTAAGTTAGGATCAAGAGGGTAGGCATCCAATAAGCCGCTTGATCATTCTTCATCTTGAAACATAGAAGTTGACTGTTTAGGGAGCTTAAAATCCACCTATCAGCCCACGGAAAAGAAAACCCGAGCACAACAAAGACCCATTTCAGAGGGAGTTAGCCTTAGTCGTAGTGCATGCGGTATCAGTTGGGGCTACCTCACCCAGCTGATACTCGAGACTGTTAGCTGACTTACCAAGAAGCTCAAGACTCGAACGCTCACGTGGGATGGTGGTACTTAGTGGCAAAATCTAGGGCATCCTTTCCCTATAGGTGACGGTGCAGGCAAGCGCTAGACTCTCTACCCTTACCTTGGTGGATTTTCTTCGGTTGACTAGGGGCGTCGCCAGCTCTTACGGGAAATTGTGCCAGCACTTGCAAGGTATCTTCTCAAGGCCCAATTACATTTGACTTCATGAGGATGAATATGTCTTCTAGGATTTTGAGTATCATACGCAAACAAACAAAAACCACTTTTTTGATTGCTTGATCACATCGAGTTAATTTAAAGGGAAAATTTATTTTATTTTTGTTTTTTTTTTATGTATGTGACTAAAATTTTGCTTTGATCATAGAATTTATCCTCTCAAATTTTTCCAAAATCAAACTTAATCGACACCAGAATGGGCCCAACAGGATCTCATCGATCTAGGCGTCTTTTGGACCACCCCCCATTACCGGGAGGGGCTCCAGGTCTTTCGTCGTTTAGGCATCAAAGACGGAATGCTGCCACCATTATTGATTCGTCCTTTATTGGGGCATCCTTAGTTGGGAACCCTGGTCGGTCTCCCAACACCACACCACACACCACTCCTCTCATGAACCCTAAGGGGCAGAGGAGTGTGATCCATTCGGGAAGCCAGTCGAATACACATCAGGGTACATCGCAGACCAACCCTCTTCCTATCCAAAACTTTGTGTTTTTGCACATTGCAATGACATCAACCTCCCAATCACCTTTCTTAGCTTCGTTGAATCTACCCGATTTAACCAAGCTGACGAATGACCCCATCACACACAACCCTACATGGCCTCCCATGCCCACAAAGCTCCCTTATGATATTCCAAAGTTTGAAGGAAATCAAGTGGAAGACCCAGGTAATCACGTCATGACCTTCCACATGTGGTGCTCATCGAGCAGTATCATTGAAGACACTATTCGATTGAGACTATTTCATCGCACTCTGACAGGAATAGCTGCGAAATGGTACGTGGAGCAACCCTATGCTTCACATGGAACCTTTAGTGCCCTCTCCACCACATTCCTAACATATTTTTAGTTACCCATTCACTATGATTTCGGAATGGAATTACTGACACATTTTACACAAACCCTTGTCATCCACATCTCGGACCATCTCCACAAATGGAGGCGGCGTCACAGTTTATGTAAAGAAAAACTAGATGACTGGGTTTTTCTAGATTTTTTCTTGAAAACTCTCAGGGAAGATATTTCAAAGGATGTGGTGCAACAAAAGCCCACATCCAAAGAGGATGCCATCAGCAAAGCCCAGCAGCTTGAGCTGATTTATACGCAGTCAGGATACATTTACAATATCTTGCCTAATGCTCCACACCTGCAAACTTATCAAGAATTTCTAGGTGCGTTGAACTCTGCAGACAGACTAATTGGGTCAATGACCCAAGGATACCTAGGCAGCAACATTCAAAACCCAGTTACATGTACAGTTCTACCCAGAACTTACCTCAACCCAGTTTTCAAAGTCATCATATGGCTCAGCAAAATTTGACTAATAGGGCACCAGCGTATCATCACGAAGGACCCTATCCTCTGGCTCAGGGGACCCAGTAAGAAGAGAGAAACACATACAGAGGAGCTCTCTTCCAACAGCCAGGTGCAAACCAGGGACCGCGTTATGCTGAGTCTCCAACACAAGACCCGCCTATGCAGACCAATGCATAGGTGAACTTTGTTGGGTGTGGAGCCTGATTATCTTGTTTATTTTGTATCACAGCGTTGGACCCATGTACCTTAACGGGGCAGAAACGCTGCCCGAAATTAAACGCTACCTGGGGAGTCCAGGGGGGGTGCCTGCGACTTTATGGAGCCCCCCCTGGCAGGGGGTTTTGGGGGCAATGCCCCCGAAGCTAAAAACAGATGTAAAATTGCCTTGTAAATGTATAGTAATTTCTAGTCAATCTGGGCCGTTCATTAGGCGGATGATTTTATGGTAGAAGTTATGTTTAGTTTAGGGTTTTTTGTCCTAGAAGGAAAACCCTCTTTTTTTATGAGGGTATTGTATTGCGGCTGTGTATGGTATGTGTATTCTTAGAGCGAGAAATAGATAGGGAGACTGTGAGAGAGAACAGAGGATATTATAGCGGATCTGTTGTAGGTTGTGTCTCTTCATTTTGTTGAATAATAAAAAGGAAGGACTGGTTGTTCGGGGTGGACGTAGCCCAAACTGGGTGAACCACGTATATCTGTGTCTCTCTAGTTTTATGTGTTTTGTGTGCTTTTGTTTTCCGCATATTTTATTTGCTTCATTTCTCTATAATATATAATTTTATAACAATTGGTATCAAAGCCGAAGGTCTATTTGGCTGATAAACTCGCAGGAAAGAAAGGTTCCTGGTTCGAGTGGGAGCAATGGCGAAAGATGGTAAGTTTAGGGTCGAGAAATTTAACGACCAAAACTTCCCACTGTGGAAGATGTAGATGGAAGATTATCTGTATCAGAAAGGTCTGTACCTACCATTGAGAAGAAAAAAAAAGAAGCCGACGGCTATGACGGACGCAAAATGGGAGATTCTCGATAGAAAGGCACTCAGAACAGTACGGTTGTGACTCACAACATCGGTAGCCTTAAATATTTCGAAGGAAACAACAACAGAGGGTTTGATTAAGGCGTTGGCGAAATTATATGAAAAAACCTCGACTTCAAACAAGGTATTTCTTATGAAACGTTTATTTAATATGAAGATGTCAAAAGGTGGATTTGTTGCAAACCATTTAAATGATTTTAATAGAGTTTCCAGTTAGTTAAGTTCTGTAGGGGTAAAATTTGATGATGAAGTTGCGGCTCTTTTATTTCTGTGCTCATTGCCAGAAATCTGGAATGGTTTAGTTATGCCCATTAGTAACTCTATCTCTGGATCTAGTACTTTAAAGTTTTATGATGTTGTTAGTGCTATCCTTAGCGAGGAAATGCGGTGGAAAAGCTCCAGTGAGACATCGGGTAATGCTTTGAGTGTAGAGTATAGGGGAAGAAAAATGGAAAGAGGAAAGAGCTCAGGATATCACAGTAAATCAAGGAAAGGTAGATCCAAGTCTAGATCGGGGATAGTGTGCTGGAAATGTGGAAGGAAAGGAAACCTGAAGAAAGACTGTAGATCTCATAAGGGAAAAGAAGGAGACGCACAACAAGAAAACAACCATGAAGCAAATGTGACAGGTGATGTGTTACAAGATGCTTTGATTCTTTCTTTCGAAAATGTTACTAATTCTTAGGTTGTAGATTCAGGGGCCTCATTCCATGCCACACCTGATAAGAAATATTTTCATGACTATGTTCAAGGAGATTTTGGACAAGTTCATTTGGGTGATGATAAACTTTGTAAAATTGTTGGAATGGGTAAAGTTATTGTAAAACAACAAAATGGAAACCAATGGCTATTAAATGAGGTAAGGCATGTTCCAGATCTGAAGAAAAATCTAATTTCAACAGGGCAGTTAGGCGGTGAAGGTTGTGTGACAACTTTCACAGATAAAACTTGGAAGGTCACCAAAGGAGCCCTGGTAATAGCAAAAGGTGAAAAGGTTGGTCCATTGTATTTATGCAATGGTATTTCTAACTTTGTTAATGCTTTAACTTCCAAAGGAGTAGATGCAACATTATGGCATCATAGGCTCAGACACATAAGTGAGAAAGGGATGAAGATTATTCACTCAAGAAATTTGTTGCCGGGTTTGAGGAATGTTGATTTGGATTTCTGTGAGAATTGCATTTATGGAAAATAGAAGAGAGTCAGATTTTTGAGAGTTGGGAAAGAAAATAAGAGCGAAAAATTAGAGCTTGTGCATACAGATGTATGGGGATCTGCTCAGGTATCATCTCTTGTTGGTTCTCGTTATTATGTTACTTTTATTGATGATGAAACTATAAAAACTTGGATTTATTGTATTCAGAATAAATCTGATGTATTTGATACTTTCAAGAAATGGAAAGCTTTGGTTGAGATTGAAACAGGAAAGAAGTTGAAGTGTCTCAGATCATCCAATGGAGGTGAATATTGCAGCAAAGAGTTTGATAGATACTGTTCAGAGCATGGAATTCGTAGAGAGAAGACAATTCCAAGAACACCATAATAAAATGGTGTGTCATAAAGGATGAACAGAACAATCATGGAGCGTGCAAAGTGCATGAGATTGCATGTAGGATTGCCTTTACAATTTTGGGCAGATGCTGTAGATACTTCTATTTATCTAATAAAAAGAGGGCCTTCAAGTTCCTTGGATGGTGGTTTTCCAGAGGAAGCATGGAAGGGTAAAAAGGTAAACTACTCTTTTTAAAGCCTTTTGGCTGTGAGGCCTTTTTTCATATTAATAAAGAAAACAAAACAAAACTTGAGGAAAAATCAAAGAAATGTACCTTTATTGGATATGGTGTTAATACATAATTCTTGATGAGATCATTGAAAAAGCAAAGGTTCCTGAAAATAATAATAATAATCAACATCCACAACAACAGCAACCACCACAACAGCAACAGGCACCTCAAACACCTGAAAGTGGTGTTATAAGATCTACCAGTATAAGTAGACCCCCTGAACGATACTCTCCTTCATTATATTATTTATTGTTGACTGATTCTGGTGAACCTGAATGTTATGAAGAAGAAATGCAGGTTGAAAGTAGGAAGTAGTGGGAGCTAGCCATGGAAGAAGATATGGACTCCTTAATGCATAACTAGACTTGGGACTTAGTCAGGTTGCCTGCAGGTAAAACTACAATGCAGAATAAATGGGTTTACAGGTTGAAGGAAGAAGATGGCGGAAAACAGAGGTACAAAGCTAGACTTGTGGTGAAGGGGTTTGCACAGAAGAAAGGTATTGATTTTGATGAAATATTTTCTCCTGTTGTTAAGATGACTTCAATCAGAACTATTTTAAGTCTTGTAGCAGCAGAAGATTTACATCTTGAATAGTTAGATGTAAAGACAAAATTTCTCCATGGAGATTTGGAGGAAGAGATCTATATGGAGTAACCAGAAGGATATGAGGTCAAAGGGAAAGAAAAATTAGTGTGCAGGTTAAAGAAGAGCTTGTATGGCTTAAAACAGGCTCCAAGGCAGTGGTATCTAAAATTTGACAAGTTTATGTCTGAACAAGGGTATACGAGATGTCACTCTGATCATTGTGTTTATCTGAAAAGGAAAAATGATGGCAGCTATATTATATTGTTATTATATGTATATGACATGCTTGTTGCAGGGTCTAACATATAGGAAATAAATTTGCTCAAAAGAAAATTGGCAAATTCATTTGCAATGAAGGATTTGGGAGCTGCAAAACAAATCCTTGGTATGAGAATAACTAGAGACAGGAAAAATCGCAAATTAACATTGTCTCAGAATGAGTACATACAAAAGGTGTTGAAAAGATTTAATATGCATAATGAAAAACCAGTTAGTACACCTTTTGCTAGCCATTTCAAACTTAGTAAGGAAATGTGCCCCAAGACCCAAGAGGAAATGGACTACATGTCTAAAGTTTCATATGCATCAGTAGTTGGAAGTTTAATGTATGCAATGGTCTGCACAAGGCCTAATATTGTACATGCAGTGGGAGTTGTAAGCAGGTACATGAACAATCTAGGAAAAGAAAATTGGATGGCAGTAAAATGGATTCTCAGATATTTGAGAGGTACCACAAATCAAGAATTATGCTTTGGTGGTTCAAACATTGCCCTACAGGGATATGTTGATGCAGATATGGCAGGTGACAGAGATAACAGGAGGAGCACTACAGGATATGTATTTACTGTAGGTGGAACACCTGTCAGTTGGGTTTCAAAAATCCAAAGTGTTGTTGCGCTTTCAACAACAGAAGCAGAGTATGTTGCTGCTACAAAGGCTAGTAAGGAAATGATTTGGTTACAAAGGTTTATGGATGAATTGGGTAAGAAGCATGATATGGGCACGTTATACAATGATAGCCAAAGTGCCATTCATCTTGCAAAGAACTCAACATTTCATTCCAGGACTAAACACATACAGCTCAAGTACCATTTCATACCGTCAGTATTGGAAGATGGACAGTCGAAGCTGGAAAAGATACACATTAGCCAGAATATTGCAGATATGCTAACAAAATTTGTAACCAGGGAGAAAATAAGAATGTGCTTAGTTTCAATTGGTCTTCAAGGATGACGATGAAGATGAGAAACAACCAAGTCCAAAGAGGAGTCGTTGTCCAGCAAATGAAGTAGCGGTGGATTTGCTACAATCAGTCTCCAAGTGGGAGATTGTTGGGTGTGGAGCCTGATTATCTTGTTTATTTTGTATCATAGCGTTGGACCCTTGTACCTTAATGGGACGGAAACGCTTCCTGAATTTAAACGCTGCCTGGGGGGTCCAGGGGGGCGACTGTGACTTTATGGAGCCCCCCCCATGGTAGGGGGTTTCGGGGGAAGCGCCCACAAAGCTAAAAACAAATGTAAAATTGACTTGAAAAGTATAGTAATTTCTAGTCAATCTGGGTCGTTCATTAGGCAGATGATCTGACAGTAGAAGTTATGTTTAGTTTAGGTTTTTTTCCCTAGAAGGAAACCCCTCTCTTTGTATGAGGGTATTGTATTGCGGATGTGTATGGTATGTGCATTCTCAGAGCGAGAAACAGATAGGGAGACTATGAAAGAGAACAAAGAAAATTACAACAGATCTGCTGTAGGTTGTGTCTCTTCATTTTGCTGGATAATAGAAAGGAAGGACTGGTTGTTTGGGGTGGACGTAGCCCAAGTTGGGTGAACCACGTATATCTGTGTCTCTCTGGTTTTATGTGTTTTGTGTGCTTGTGTTTTCCGCATATTTTATGTGTTTCATTGCTCTATAATATATAATTTTATAACAAAATTTGTGCAGCCGTCCCAAAACCAACCTCACCAATATAACCAGGAGAACTACCCTCCTAACGTGGTGAAGAGAAAACTAAAAAGCAAGCCAAAATGGAACCCTGGACAGGGGAGAAACAACCAGCAATGCCCTCTGCGATCCCAGGCTGGAGGCAACTCCAACCGGAATCAGAGCCACGAGCCAAGCAATGCCCAATGACAGAGAAAAATTCCACCTCTCCGAACAAACCATTCTTACTCAATATGTGGTGAGTACGGCCATTATACTCACCACTGTCCCGATATCCATGAGCTGAAGAAGCTACAGAGTAACCGAGGACAAGGAGGATCTTCCTAGCAACCAGCTGTGATGCAGGAACCTTTTCCCCATCAAGGGACAGTAAGCACCCAATAGAAAATCCCAGACGACTCTGGGAAAAGTAGCCATGAAATATATATTTTTGGAAAAGATATGTTTTTCCAAATGCGGAATTACAATTACGACACCCCACCAGACACTAATACGTCAGGGGCAAGTACCAATGCACTGACTTCACCTTTGACCATTTCAAATATGCCTATCAAACCATTGCTAAAGATGGCGAAGGGACCCAATAGGCGAGCAAGAAAATACTCCAAAGCGGCACATAATTACAATATCATGGATGATTTAGCACAATCTCTGGCTGCTATGTCAGCTTTGGAAGTATTGCAGTCATGCCCAAAACAACGAAAAGCCCGACTTTCCGCGTTAGGTGCTATCGACCCTGCCGATACATGCTTAATGGCTTTTGACTTAGACAAAGCCACCCCCAGGCTTCCTTACATGGTCGCCTTCCAGATACCAGTTTCGGTCTAGAATATTACAATTCACCGATGTGTCATAGACGAGGGTGCATCCACGTGCATCATGTCAAAAAATGTTTGGCAGAAGTTAGGATCTCCCAAACTAAAACCCTCAGTCATCACGCTTAGAGCATACGACAATCGTCCTTCAACCCCTGTCGGCTTCTACCAAAATGTCCTGTGTTGGTTAGCCGAAAAGAGGGTCCACATAGACATTGAAGTCTTGGACGCTCACTTGGACTAAAATATACTCCTTGTGTGGAGTTATATGTATGCCATGTCAGCCATAGCCTCCTCCGTCTTCCACGTTATGATGTTCCCCCACGATGACTGCATCATTACTGTAGACCAATTGACTCACAGCGAGAAGCAACCCATAACAAACACTGATTTAATTCTACCCTATGTAGATACATCCTCATATGTGCTTTCACGGCACCAATAATATGGCCCCAGATAGTTCAAATTGTTGTTTGTTCGAGGGTCATTCCTAGGAGATCCTCCCATTATCCCTGAGTCATAACTCGATGTCATAGTAGCCCCGGTGTGCATGATGTCCACATCAAGCGCCGAAGCTAGTCAGGACACAGACACAAGAAGTAATGGCACCGAGTCATCGACCATAACAGCCTCTCTAGCCTACGCCACTTACCAAACCCCTTCCCTCTACCCCCCAGCTGGTTTCGTCTCCCAGTAGGTTTTGGAAACACTGGTGTTACCAAACATATCATTGGCAATACCAGTTTGGTACCTAATTTCCCCTACAAGAACAGGAGCCACCCACATCATTGCCACAGGGTTGAATCCCCTCAGTCCCAAGGAGGCCACACACATCCAAGAAACGGTTAAAACCACCCCTGCAAAGGAAATTTCCATTGCAAAATCGGTGATCACGTCTAAGAAAACCGAGAAGAGAGGAAAGAAATTGGGAACTCCAGCCATACAACAAGAATCACCAATCTATACTATATGCAACGTAATAGGACACCCTGTTAGCCCCCTATGAATTTTTTGACAAGCAAACAGGGGGCTAAAATGTTTTTTGAGCCTTCAAGGAATGCATCTCCTCCGAAAACACATCATCCTTGAAGCCTCCTATGCCCTTCCCTTTGATAAATCCTCACTGCTGTTCCCGGTTTAAAAGCCTCTCTGTTGTGAATAAAATGCCCAAAGGCCTTCATTTTCCCTTTTATTTCAGCCCTATCGAACCTCTGTTTTCATCACCTTTTCCCCCTTTCTAATTCATTTTAAACCCTTCAGATATCCTTTGTTTGGTTTACTATTCCCCTTATTCTATCTATTGATTCCCTCTTTAGCCTTAAAATCCTCTTTTCTAGCTAAAAACCCATTTTTTTCCATTTGACAGGCTTAGACCCTTTCGGCTAGCCCCTTAAACCATTTCCCCTCCATAAGCTCGAGCGCTAAGACCAAGCGCTAGTCCAAAGCGCCAACTGCATCGGAGAATCGGAGCGGGACATGCTTTCCATTGTAAAGCCCGAAGTTTCGATGTGATGGTTTCATAGTCTATCAGCTTTGAGTTGTTTTCCGCTGAGGATTGAAATAGATCCAATGGTCATCGTAAGTCCCATCACTCTTGCATCTCCCTTTCATCACCCCTCCGATTGTATGCCCACCGTTGATTCAATTTTAATCCGACGACCCTTGCATCCTCGCTCTGATCATAATCGCAAGCCTTAAACTATGCCATCCTCCGTCCCTCCTGTTAGCCCCCCTATGAAATTCTTGACAAGCAAGCAGGGGGCTAGATTGTTTTGAGCCTTCAAGGAATGCATTTTCCCAAAAACTCATCATCCTTGAAGTCTCCACATGCTTTGCCTTATACAAATTCCTTCAGCTAATTCCCATCTCAAAGAGCCTATATTACCCCTCATACCCCTGCAAATATACCACCATTTACCCCCTTTTTCCCTTGGTCAAAGTTCACTTTCTTCCCTTTATTTCCACCACTAACCTCTTAAATTTCCCCGAAATCCCCTTTAGATTTCACCATCACCCTTTGTTTCCTCAGATTCCCCTTCCATCTCCCTATCGTTACCCTCCTTGGGCTTTAAACACATTAAAAAATGGATAAAATTGATATATTCCGCATATCAAGGCTCAGCCCCTTTTCTGCTAGCCCCCGCGTCGTTTCCTCCATACGATCTAGCGTCGGAACCACCTGCCAGAGAAAAAAGTGTCTATCTCAAAACCATATCGAGCGCAACGTCAACCATTAATCTCAGTTGATCGGATGGTGATCATCAAGTCTTAAGTGCCTGCATTTCCCCGTGCTTCCCCCAGATTGCGCCATCGTCGTTCGTTTGCCCATCAGATCGACGGTTCGGAGCCTATCCGCCCAGTGGACCTCGCCGCTCACTATTCACAAACCACCAGTTTCCATCGCACCGCCTTTGGGCAGAGGGCGGTTTTCCCCGATCAGTCAGCAATTCCATACGTTGCTCGACGCGTGGCTCCTGTATGGTTCCAAAACCGCTCGCCCATCGCGCGTTAACATTCGGCATGGGTTGCGCAGTGATATTCACGTCAACCGTCAAATCTGCCCTCGCCCATCCAACGGTCATCGCTCAACGAAGCTACGCACTGTTTAGCCCGTGGGTCCGTACCCCTGGCCCATGTTCATTTGCCCTCTGATGTGTTGTCCAACGTCGATCTCCGCCGAGATCGGACGGTCCAGATTCATTTATCCGCGGTTGACGATTCCATTGTCACCCGGTCCCTCCATGTCACTTCCACGTGTCTCACAGTACAAGCACCCATTCCATTACATATATTCGTCCAAAATTTGTGTGTTTTAAGGTTTTTCCATTCGAATTCGCTCCGCAGACCGCCAATCTCCACCAGAGCATTTCTCTGTCGTTCCTCTGCATTCTTCCGCCATGTCACCAACTGCTCGGCCATTTTCATCATCTCGACGCGTCCATTACCCCACCCCCATGGTTTTATTAATATATTTTGTGTTTTTTCAGGGTTATCAGAGACGGAAAATCGCCTTGATGAGCACGTACTTCTTTAATGGCGTATTGTGCAGACAGAGAATTAAAACTGAAGCTGGTGCTGCAGAGAAATGTCAAGAAAGGTGGCGGCAGTATAAATTCCATCAAAGGACGAAGTTTGAAACTTCGCAGACTCTATCCCGCGCCATTAAAGCCCAGATATTGCAGAATCGAGACATTTATGAAGCCGTGAAGAAAAAACAGCTTCATGATCATGGTTTCCAGCATTCAAAATTGATTTTTGAGTTTAATACAGAAGTTTAGAGGAAAATCAGCAGATCAGTGAACCCAAAGATCATGTAGAAGGTACAACATGCAAAGACTCACGAAATCAGGGTTCAAATCAGCAGAATGTTTCTTCCAGAGCAAGGAAACAGTACACATTATGGTTTCAGTTTATATGGCGTCCAAGCAGTTCTCTCCCCCCTCCGCATCAATCCTACGCTATTAGAATCATTTGTTTCACCAGCATGGCAGTCCATTCAATCATCTTGTTTTTACAACAAGGTACTGCACAGTACTGCAGTCGGAGTCATATCAGAGTAATTCCCAGTCTGAAGAAGATCGTTCATGCACTCAAAGAACATCAGAGATTAATGCACAGGAGTTATACAGGAGGGGCTTCGACCCTCTTTCTCTTCAGAAGTTTAATACTGCATTTAGTTCTCCACCTACCTCTTCTGCTCCTCCGGGGCTATAAATTCATAGAGAACTCATTGTAGTGGTTGTTGATCAGTTATCAGAGAACTGCAAGTAGTTTCTCTTGAGTCACGGTCTCTGTGTAAAGATTGTAAAATAGGTTGAAGGATATGATTTCAAACTAAGTATTCAGCTATTGGCAATATTGTACTTGATTGGTATTGTTACTTAATATGACAAGAACATTTCTTTGGATCCTGATCTGAAGCAGCGGTGATGTTTTCCTATCTCTGTGTTTACATTCATTTCATTTCGTTTCTACTGGCTTGCATCAGAAGTTTGGCATAAGATTTACCCTTGTTAGGTACCCTATGTTGATGCTCTCCTTGCCATTTATGTTTCTCTCCTGAATGTATTATCTAAGGAATTTTTTTAGTTGGTTTAACCAGTGTAGTGGATGATATTGCCTACTCTCTGATGTATGAATTAAATGAATTCAGTTCTTAGATGCTTCTTGTCGTAGATTTCAGTTGGAAGATTTGGGAACACTGGGGATTAGTGTGAGCCCTGTCCACTAGGATTCTTGTGCGACCTACTGATCTGTAACATTTTACTCTTAAATCTGTGTTATCTCTCCTCCTCTCACCCTCCCATCACATAATCATCTATAAAGATCCTAAGTTTCAGATGACTAGCCCAATTGAAAGCCTGCCTATTGATTAGCAAGAAAATCCTTTCGTGACTCCATTGCCCAATGGTTTTGAGTATTTCCTGGAACATTTCACCTCTGCCTTATCCCACTTTGCTCATCCTGGTCTTACATTGAATCCTTCTTTCCTGATAACCAGCAACCAAAGAAACAATCAAAAAAACAAACCCCGAGATTTATAACTAGCCTAAAATCATAACATTTGAGCTTCATAGATATAAACCCTTTTCTCATATAGAGAGATCCCTCTCTGGATCCAGGAGGGCTAGATCCTGAGGTCTAAAAGTGGTTCTCATGTTGTATCATCTTTTGGTCTTGCCAATCTGGCCAAAAAATGGGAACCCCAACACCTCCCGATTGCGACCCTCCGACGCGATCCTGGCCGTTGAATCCACAAGAACCAATGGCTAGGATCCGCCCTCATGCCGCCATGTGTCCCTCGATTGGGTTCCTTCAATCCACTCGCAACTGTCGATCTCTCATAGATCCAGTGGTCCAAAGCCAATTTCTCTCTCACCCATCGGATTTAGGTTCCCCCCATCGCTCCCCTCCTATTAGATCTCAGCCGTCCATCTCAGCCAGATCGACGGTCCACATGCGTTTCTTTGCCAAATCTCCATTTCACTGCATTCTTTTTCTGTTTTCCCTACAGCCATTGTCTCCACAGTTGCGCCACTATTCCTCTAGGCCTCCACAACATCTATTCTGCCACCCCTGGGTTTTATAATTGGTTTATTTTATTGTGTAGGGTATACAAAGTGATGAATTCACTCTATTTTCCATAATCGCAGTCACTGTGATTCAGGATACAGAGAGGCCATTACATTGATGGCTCAGTGAAACAACAGAGACGAATTTAGTGGATTAAATCCAGTTAATTGAATAATCAACTCCTAATCCAATGACCAAAGGATTAAGACGCAGTCCGAAGATTAAAAGAGCACATGAAACGAGCCATATCTTCTCGCAGCTTTAGCAGTACATTTTCTCAAAATTGTACGCCCTCCGACAGAATTTTTCATACCTCCCCGAGCTCCCAAAGGCCATCTCACTGACATAAAGCTTCCAAGTCTATCAAGACAACAATAATGGAGGTATGGAAGCCCAGAAGACCTTCAGTCACCTTACTTGCTTCAGAAGATGAAACAGAGAGCCTTACAGCCAGAAAGACCTTCAAAGAAACATCAGAGGTCAAATCCGACCTGACAAAACTCCAAGCCAGACCACCAAGTACAGCGTAGAGCTATTAAGCAGAGTGGGTGTGAAACGCCTCCTCCACCATGTCTTAATAAATCGACTTAATGTGTGTCACCTACCCCTGCCATCCATTCTTCCTATAAAGAATCCCAGAGAACACTTTGTAAAGGGTTGGGATTGCGTTATTGCGGTTGTAGTTGTAGGGATTCATTTTTTACTGTTAGAAACAATTTTGGGAGAGAGTAGCAGAGTAGTTTGTAATGTAGTAGGCTGGGAGGAGAAAGTTAAGACTATAATCAACTATTGAGCTCAGTGTATGTGACTGGTTTTGCATCAATTAATCAAGCAAATTTCACAGGATCCTGGTCTATTACTACGGGTGATGTTTTCTCTTTACATTATTTTATTACATTTTTTCATGTTGTTCATTTATTCTGGTACGCATTAGAAATATAACATAGGATTTGACCACGCATGGTACCCTATGCTTCTGCTCTTCATACCTTTAATGTTTTCTGCTGATAGTGAAACTAAGAGCAAATTCATGTAATTTAACCAGTGTAGCAGTTGTTATTCACTGCTAGCTGATGTGTGAATTCGGGGTTTGATGCTTAGTTGTTCTTGTTTGGGTTCAATCTAAAGGATTTGGGATACCGGGGATTTAGTGTAAGCCCTTTCCACTAGGGTCCTTGTTCGACAGATTGACCTTTCCAAGATCCCGTGAGCTGGTGTCGAAGCATTGAAGGTTAAAAGTCCTTCTCTGATCTTAGGCCTGGTTCTGTGTTTAAATCTTTTTGTTTCCCCTTCGAGAGTATGCCAAAGAAGATCTGGAGTTATATGACCTCTGGTCTGATCTCAGGCTGCCCTTTGTGTTTCACCTTTCTCTCTTCACTGTTCCATTCCATCATCTATCTCAAAGATCCTTTAGTATAGATGACGTGCCCCGTGAAATACTTGGCTAGTTGTTTTCAAGTAATCCCCTTTCATGACTCCATATCCCAATGGATGGCACAGCCTTGACCCATCCTCTTTTGCCGAAACTTCCTACTACTCTGCTCCTTTCTTCTCATTACCTTCTTAGTCCATGACCTCACGACCAACCCGGTAACCAACCCAATCATTTCAAACCTCCCTTGTGCTTCATACCTAGCCTAACATCTCATTTTGAGCTTCAAAGATACACCATTCTTTGTTTTATTGGAGAGATCCCTCTCTGGGTCTAGGAGGGCTAGATCCTAGGGCCCCAAAGTGGTTCTGATGTTGTCTCATCTTTTGGTCTTGCCAATCTGGCCAAAACATGGGAACTCCAACATAATGGCGACTCCGTTGGGGATAAATCTGAGAGTCCTCAACCACTGACATTGGTCTGTGTCCCATTGCAGTCCCCAACATAATGGCGACTCCACTGGGGAACAACTCAGACCAATGCCTTTAGATTGGTGTTTCAATGCTGATGGTGGACAACAGACTGCTTCAAAAGCCAAATTCATCCACCTGGCGAGTCCACACTCTAAAATTCCTAAAATACCTAATGACTCCTGTTAGCCCCCCTATAAATTTTTGACAAGCAAACAGGGGGGCTAAAATGTTTTTGAGCCTTCAAGGAATGCATTTCCTCCAAAAACACATCATCCTTGAAGCCTCCTTGTGCCTTCTTATGTCCCTACCTTCAGAGAAGTTTTCCGTAGCATTTTCAATTCCAGATCATCTTCCAAGTAGATCCATCAAAAAGAGCCAGAAAAGAGCTTTCCAACGGTATGCTACACTCTCAAAACTGACTTCTGGATTGAATTCTATGCCTAAGTGAAATAAAAGCCCTTATATCCCCTTATATTCCCTATCTTCCCATTTTTCCTTAAACTTTGTTCTATCAAAGTTTTATATTTCTTTAATAAAGTCCCTTTTTCCCTTTTTCGATTATAATCGCATTATAAATCTTTTCAATACATGTGCGATTGTATTACAAACCACTTCCCCTTTCCATACCCCGCCATGCGTTGCAATAAACTTTATTATATATAAACCCCGCCGCTTATAAATCGCAATCGCAAATATGTTTCAATCGCATGTTTTATTTTGATTGTTCCGATCACTCATCGTAAATATTTGCGATGCGATTGATCGTGTCACAAATATTTGCGATGCGATTGATCCCGTTCTGCTCCGATCACTCGATCGCACAATCCTCCGATTGATCGCAAGTCCTTTCGCTCCGATCATCTGATCGCTCTCGTCTTCCGATCCTCCGATCGTAGTCCTTCCTTCCGATCCTCCGATCGCAGTCCTTCCCTCTGATTCCCCGATCGCAGTCCTTCCCTCCGATTCCCCGATCGCAGTCCACCCCTCCGATCCCATGATCGCTCCGACCCCCGATTGCTCCGATCCTCCGATTGATCGCATCGCAACTTTGGTAACACGCGATGCGATTACCACCCGCTCCCGATTTCCGATTGCGATTAGACCCGTTGGGCCCACCGTACCATACTTCCACCTATTCATATAAAATAGGGCCTTTCCCTTTGTATATTGGAAATTTTTTATATTTTGTTATTACAATGGATTTTCCCCCAATCGCATCGGAAGTTTTCTATGTATCATTCCGTCCCTCTCGTCTCCCGATTCCGATTTGCGATTGCGATTCGTACCCCTGGTCCCACCGTTTAATTCTTCTGCCCCTTCCTTATAAAATCCCATTTTCCTTTGTAAAGTCCAAATTTCATTTGTTTTATTTATATAAATGCTTTTCTCCCCCATCGCATCGGAAGTTTCCCTTTGTATATTACTCTGCCAGCCCGCTCTGATTCCGATTGCGATTACTGTTGGTTATATGTTGCCTGCCTCCTCTCCATTCCTCCCTATTCGATACTATTCCCTTCACTAAAGGCAATTTTGTTCAAAAGCAAGGTTTAATAAAAAAGTTAGTTTTCTGCAAAACGGAAAATGGAAAGCAAAACGCAGTAGAAGCAGAGTACTTTTCTCCAAAGGAACACCTCATGCAGAAGTCTTCATGCCTCTTCGAGCTATTAAATATATTTTACTGACAGAGGTTTATTAATATTGTCAGAGCTGAAGTAATGGAGGTATGAAGAGGCCTGCGGACTTTCATCCGGTTAATCAATTTCAAAGGGCAACGCTGAGTCCCAGACAGCCGAGAGGACTACAAGGAACATATCAGAGGTCAAAATCGACCTGACAGAGAGCTCCAAACTAGGCTATAGAGTACAACAACGCCATTAAGCAGAGTGGGCTCGAAATTTTCCACCACACTGCCTTAATTGACTCATTTAATTTGTATCTACTCCTGCTATTATTCATTCTCCTATAAGAATCCTAAAAATGATATTGAAAAGGTGGTTGTTCAGTTACTGTCGTTGCTGTTAGAAGGATTCATTCTGACTATTAGAACAGTTTGGGAGGGATTAGCAGAGTAGTTGTGTGTAGTAGGCTGGGAGGAGAAGTTTGGATTGTAACAATTATTGAGCTCAGATGTATGTGATTGGTTTTGCATCATTAATCAAGAAGATCTCACAGGATCCTGGTCTATTACTATTGGTGATGTTTCTCTTATCTTATTGTTATTTACACTTTCATGCTGTTCATTGGTCTACTGGATTGCATCAGAAATCTGGCATAGGTTTTGTCCTTTTTAGACACCCTATGTTTCTGCTCTCCTTGCCTTAATGTTTTATGCTATATGTGTATCTAAGGATTGATTTCAATTGATTTAACCAGTGTAGTGGTTCCTTATGCTGCTAGCTGATGTATGAATTATTTGAATATTTTCTTAGATGTTCTTGTTGGGTTTAAGCTGAAATATTTGGGAACACTGAGGATTAGAGTTAGCCCTGTCCACTAGGATCCTTGTGCAACCAGCTGGCCCCTCTAAGATCTCTTTGTTAAACTTATCTCAGTATTTCCTTAGAGCATGCTAAAGCTGACCTGGAGTTAAATGACCTCTGGTCCGATCTATAAGCTACCCCTTTGTCCCTCCTTTGAGAGTTGCCTATTAGTATATCCAAGCAGGTCTGGAGTTAAATTACCTCTGACCTGATCTATAGACAGAAATTAGGTTGCTTTCCTTCTCTCATTTTCTTTCCTTAATGTTCCATCCCATCATCTATCTAAAAAGATCCTTTAGTGTAGATGACTTGCCCTCTGAAAGCCTTGGCTAGTTGTTGCAAGTAATTCTCCTTTCATGACTCCATAGCCCAATGGATGGCACTTTCTTGACCTACCCTCTCTGCTGAAGCATCTTGTTGTTTTGTTCTTTTCCTTCCATCACTTTCTCAGTCTATGATCTCATGACCAACCCAGCAA
This sequence comes from Pinus albicaulis, assembly GCA_034641835.2. Classification (NCBI taxonomy): domain Eukaryota; kingdom Viridiplantae; phylum Streptophyta; class Pinopsida; order Pinales; family Pinaceae; genus Pinus; species Pinus albicaulis. The sequence goes on along the minus strand of CM076570.1, from coordinate 348,863,076 downwards.
CCCATCAACCAAATCATTTAAAACCCCCCTTTATGCTTCATACCTAGCCTAACACCTCATTTTGAGCTTAAAAGATATATCATTCTTTTTTCTATGGAGAGATCCCTCTCCGGGTCCAGGAGGGCTAGATCTTAGGACACCAAAGCGGTTCTGATGTTGTCTCATCTTTTGGTCTTGCCAATCTGGCCAAAACATGGGAACCCCAACAACTCCACTGGTGGAGAACTCTGAACTGGTTGAGAAGATGCAGTGAACTTATTTGCAGGAAACGTGGATCCAAACATGGACAGAGATGCAAAGCTTGATGCTTTGGCTGATCAATTAAATGGAATAGTGATCATGTTTGGTAAAGTGTTGGAGATGCATATGGCTAACCTGAATGAAAATGATGATTATTCATAGCGGCCCATGCATTTTCCCTCGCAAGAGCCAACTCTAGACCTGGAAGATGAGCAAGACATGTATGATGACCTTGGTCTAGATTTTTCTCTTGCTCGGGAAAATTCTCAAGATGAGGCTCACGAAGATATCCCGCCTCAGGATCAGTTCGTACAAGAAGCAGAGGACTGCGGCTCTTCTATCTGTGTTAAAAATGAAATTCCTCTATTGACAGAAGAAGAGATGGCCCGAATATCAAACATGCAGTCCACCTCTGAAGCCTTCTACGGAACTGATGCAGATCCAGAAAACTCCTATAAGGATCAAGACGAAGAAATACCTGCTAAGCATCCAACAGGTTTGATATGTGACATTGCTTACGATTATGAATTTCCTAGTTATGATCTATTTGATGATGATTGTTTCCAGAGAGAAGCTGAGCTTGCAAAACCATCATCAGTAGACCCATGGGAGGAAATTCGGGGCCAACAACTCCAGAGAAGCAAAGAACCCAGTCAGCCTATCTGTGACATTGATGGTGAAAGTTATGAAAGCATCAGTGGTGAGTGTCATGAGATCGAAGGTCAACAGTCTTTCCTTTCAGAAGATGAGGAGGAAAGAAAAGAAGAGATTATTGAGTAGGATGAAAGTAAAGAGCCTTCCCTTGAAAAAGAGGAAGCAATGGAAAATACCCCTGCTCATGAATACACAGATATTTTCACGGAGCTCGGCCCAACAGAGAAGAACATATCAGAGCTCCGAGAGGACTCAGCAGCAATGCACGATGATTCCTCCAGTTCAGAGGATGAAGAAGACACTCTACCCCAAGAGATTCTATTTCTCAATCCAGTGGAAGAAGAAGAAATCTTGGTTGAAGCCTGCCTACTAGATATTCATAACCAGGTATCTTTTCATGATCCTTATGACCATTTCCTGCAAACATTTGAAGAAGGGTCAAAGGTCTTTTTGAGCAGCATGTTGCAAACATAAAGAAATTTTTTTAAAGCTACTGTTGAGAAACAAAGAGAATGGGAGTGGCCCTGCCTATCCAGCCTGCTCAAGGAGCTAAGCAGAATAGACCAGTCATGGGATCACTTGATGGACTGGTTGCATTGGAAAACAATATTTGTAAGCTAGACTTGTAAAAATTCAAGTAGAGTAGGGTAGGTAGGAAAAATCCCAATAAAGCTCAGTCCATGAGAATTTAGTCAGTTATTTTAATTTCTGTAGGTTTTACAGTCCATCAGCAGTTTTGTCTATTATGCCATGGTCCGCAGCAAGTTAGACAGTCTAAACCTGGCTTAACTATTTTTCAATTTCTGTCTTAGAATGTAGAGAAGAAATCTGCTAGACAGCTTAATCCTAGTAGATGTAGTTTAGGTAGAAAAAATATGAGACCAACATTTTAATTTGGTTTCATGGAGTAATAAGGGTAGAAGTAGAATAGGTTTATTTTCCTGTTTATAAAAAAATGATGATGTAAGGGTCTACAAGTCCAAATGCACCCAGAAGAAAAAATGTTAGGATTTAGTTTGGGTAGGTATCTGTTTGAGTGATGTTGCTACTGATATGTGTCTTCATGGTTTATGGTAGCTGAATCAAATAAGAAAGGGTGGTTCAAACACTAGGCATCTGGCCTATACCAAAGATTATTCTCTAAATTCTTGACTCCTTCAAGAAGAAGCCATCCCCATGTGGAGCCACTGTTAGCCCCCTATGAATTTTTTGACAAGCAAACAGGGGGCTAAAATGTTTTTTGAGCCTTCAAGGAATGCATCTCCTCCAAAAACACAAAATCCTTGAAGCTTCCTGTTCCTTGCCCTTTGATAAATCCTTACTGTTGTTCCCGGTTTAAAAGCCTCTCTGTTGTGAAGAAAATACCCAAAGGCCTTCATTTTTCCTTTTATTTCAGCCCTATCAAACCTCTTTTTTCATCACCTTTTCCCCATTTCTAATTCCTTTGAAACCCTTCAGATATCCTTTGTTTGGTTTAATATTCCCCTTATTCTATCTACCGATTCCCTCTTTAGCCTTAAAATCCTCTTTTCTGGCTAAAAACACATTTTTTGCCATTTGACAGGCTTAGCCCCTTTTGTCTAGCCCCTTAAACCATTTCCCCTCCATAAGCTCGAGCGCTAAGACCAAGCGCTAGTCCAAAGCGCCAATCGCATCAAAGAATCGAAGCGGGACATGCTTTCCATTGTAAAGCCCGAAGTTCTGATGCGATGGTGGCATATTCTGTCAGCTTTGAGTTTTTTTCCGCCAAGAATTGAAATAGATCCAACGGTCGTCACAAGTCCCATCACTCCCGCATCTCCCTTTCATCACCCCTCCGATTGCACGCCCACCATTGATTCACTTTTAATCCGACGGCCCTCGCATCCTCGCTCCGATCACAATCGCAAGCCTTAAACTGTGCCATCCTCCGTCCCTCCTGATTGCGACCCTCCAACGTGATCTTGGCCATTGAATCCACAAGAACCAATGGCCAGGATCTACCCTCATGCCACCATGTGTCCCTCGATTAGGCTCCTCCGATCCAATCGCAGTCGTAGATCTCTCATAGATATGGTAGTCCAAAGCCAATCGCTTTATTTCCTATCGGATTTAGGTCCCCCCATAGCTCCCCTCCTATTAGATCTCAGTCGTCCATCTCAGCCAAACCGACGGTCCACATGCGTTTCTCCGCCAAATCTCCATTTCACTGCATTCTTTTTCTGTTTTCCCTACAGCCATTGTCTCCACAGTTGCACCACTATTCCTCCAGGCCTCCATAACATCTCTTCCACCACCCCTAGGTTTTATAATTGGTTTATTTTACTGTGTAGGGTATACAGAGTGATGAATTCACTCTATTTGCCATAATTGCAGTCACTGTGATTCAGGACACAGAGAGACCATTACAGCGATGGCTCAGTGAAACAGCAGAGACGGATTCAGCGAATTAAAGCCAGTTAATTGAATAATAAACTCCTAATCCTGTGATCAAAGGATTAAGGCACAGTCCGAAGATTAAAAGAGCACATGAAACGAGCCATATCTGCTCGCAGCATTAGCAGTACATTTTCTCAGAATTGTACGCCCTCCGACATAATTTTTCATACCTCCCCGAGCTCCCAAAGGCCATCTCACTGACATAAAGCTTCCAAGTCTGTCAGGACAACAATATTGGAGGTATGGAAGCCCAGAAGACCTTCAGGCACCTTACTTGCTTTAGAAGATGAAACAGAGAGCCTTACAACTAGAAAGAACTTCAAAGAAACATCAGAGGTTAAATCCGACCTGACAAAACTCCAAGCCAGACCACCAAGTACAACGCAGAGCTATTAAGCAGAGTGGGTGTGAAATGCTTCCTCCACTCTTTCTTAATAAATTGACTTAATGTGTGTCACCTACCCCTGCTATCCATTCTTCCTATAAATAATCCCAGAGAACACTTTGTAAAGGGTTGGGATTGCGTTATTGCGGTTGTAGTTGTAGGGATTCATTTTTTACTGTTAGAAACAATTTTGGGAGAGAGTAGCAGAGTAGTTTGTAATGTAGTAGGCTGGGAGGATAACGTTAGGACTGTAATCAGCTATTGAGCTCAGTGTATGCGACTGGTTTTGCATCAATTAATCAAGAAAATTTCACAGGATCCTGGTCTATTACTACGGGTGATGTTTTCTCTTTACATTATTTTATTACATTTTTTCATGTTGTTCATTTCTTCTGGTACGCATCAGAAATATAACATAGGATTTTCCCACGCATGGTACCCTATGTTTCTGCTCTCCTACCCTAAATTTTTTCTACTAATAGTGAAACTAAGAGCAAATTCATGTAATTTAACCAGTGTAGCAGTTTTTATTCACTGCTAGCTAATGTGTGAATTCAGGGTTTGATGCTTAGTTGTTCTTGTTTGGGTTAAATCTAGAGGATTTGGGATATCGAGGATTTAGTGTAAGCCCTGTCCACTAGGGTCCTTGTTTGACAGAGTGACCTTTCCAAGATCCCGTGAGCTGGTGTCAAAGCATTGAAGGTTAAAAGTCCTTCTCTGATCTTAGGCCTCGTTCTGTGTTTAAATCTTTTTGTTTCCCCTTCGAGAGTATGCCGAAGCAGATCTGGAGTTAGATGACCTCTGGTCTGATCTCAGGCTACCCTTTGTGTTTCACCTTTCTCTCTTCACTGTTCCATTCCATCATCTATCTCAAAGATCCTTTAGTATAGATGACGTGCCCCGTGAAATCCTTGGCTAGTTGTTTTCAATTAATCCCCTTTCATGACTCCATAGCCCAATGGATGGCACAACCTTGACCCATCCTCTTTTGCTGAAACATCCTACTACTCTGCTCCTTTCTTCCCATTACCTTATTAGTCCATGACCTCACGACCAACCCAATAACCAACCCAATCATTTCAAACCTCCCTTGTGCTTCATACCTAGCCTAACATATCATTTTGAGCTTCAAAGATACACCATTCTTTGTTTTATTGGAGAGATCCCTCTCCGGGTCTAGGAGGGCTAGATCCTAGGGCCCCAAAGTGGTTCTGATGTTGTCTCATCTTTTGGTCTTGCCAATCTGGCCAAAACATGGGAACTCTAACACACCCTACCCATATCTTTCCAGAGCTGGTTGAATTAAAACCACTCCTTGGCTCTGAGACAGACATCACAACGCCGCGTTCCCAAAAAAAGGAACCTACCACCAAAGGTAAAGGCAAAGCAATGCGTACCAATCACACATGCGCTCTCTGCAACAACTATGGGCATTATACGTCCCATCATTGCCCAAATATCCCATGATATAGGGACGCCTTACACGCCATCGAGTGATCCTATCAAAAGGATCCCTCCACCCAGGCATCCGGAAATGAACCTTCTACCATCCTGTACCTACAGGAAGAAAAAAGGGCACAAGAAAGACCCCCAGTCATGCCCCCTCCTGTTATACCTTGCACACTTGCGATAAACGTGTTCCATGGGAAATTTTAGGGGCTAATATTCACAAGTGGCCTAATTTTCATTGGTTTTTCCAAAAAATAGATTCGAAAATTTCCATTCTTTTCTAAAAGTGATTCGCCCAAATTTTATAGTATAATTTTTTTTTAATACTAAACATCGCCAAAAATTTATAGAGACTATACAAAGTCATTAGAAATTTGTATATGTTCAATAAATATCACCAAACATTTTACAGTCTGCATATTAGGGACTCATAAGATTCACCAAGATTTCTAAACTTTAAAATAAATTTTCATTCTTAAAATTTTCCCTGACGTGGTCACTTCCTCGAAGAATGCGCAGCCCTGGAACTCATCCACAGATGGTATCCTATAGAACGGGTTTACTACGTTGGATTGCAGGCAATGAAATTCACATGTCTGTTATGCAATGACAATCACCTTCTGGAGAATTGTCACTATATCCCCCGATTCCGACTAGCCCTCGCTAGTTTGCGCTCAGCCATAGTCTGCCTCTCCCAAGAAGATGACATGGACGCGGAATTTATAGACAGCTCCACAACCCAAGAGGATGTGACAAGAAGAACCATCATGTTCTTGTCTGTTGAAAATCGACCAATCAGGGAAACCCCTAGTTACCCCTAACCATTCTCTACAAAGAATACCAACATGCACGTTGTGCAAGACGCCCAATCATGCGATAGCCACCTGCCTTGATTTAGCAGTGTTATGATGTTGGATCCCCGCTAGGCCACAAACTGAGCATGATGGGACCCCCATATCTAGGATATTATGCATAATCTGTCAAGGCAATTATTATGAGCGGCACTGCACTTATGCCTCGCAACTTCGTCCCACCATCGATATGATTCATACCATATAGAAGAGAGAGGACGACTTCTGTAAGTGGTATAAAAGGTACACCACCTCTAGGTCAATGACCCCACCCCCGCATGGGCGTGACGGGTAATCTAGGACAACACAACTACCCAACATGACTCAGGCCAAGCCTAGAATAACATGCAGATTATGCGACCTGAATGACCATCGGGTCAATCAGTGCAGAGAATTGAAGCCCCTTGCAAACAGTTTTCGCATAATCTCTTCTCTCCCTCAAAACCTTTTCTCTAACCAAGAGAAGATCACCTGTACCTATTGCCAGATTTGTTCACACTTTCACCATACGATTAAATGTGTGCACCTCCCTAAGCTAAGAGTGGAAAGGGCAGTGTTGAGTGTATACTCTCCCAAAGAGTTAGGCACCCCTAACCCAACAACATGGAAGTGTAAGCAGAAGACCACCTCTTCTACAAAATATCCTTTCCAATCGTCCACATTAGGGACAACGAGTAGTGTCTATTCCCATACAATCTACTCCTTTGGCACAGGGATACCATGCACTATCTTCACCGGCCAAAATCACACACCAGAGGTATGCCCGCTAATGGAAACATTTAGGAACCTATTGACAGGAAAATCTGTCCGGCCAACAGCAGGGGATCTCCCCGGTAAAAGGTCCCAATTAGACATTGAACCGTTTGGAATAGGGATCCCGTCCGGGGTGTGGGTCCGGCTACCACTGATTTCTCCTTTGCTTTGGGTCTCGCTTACACGCTATAAAACAGTGGGTACACACCTAATCGACTGATACAAGACATATGATTGATGCATTAAATGTACATGCAGCACTATGAGTAGCAAGAGGAAATAATAAAGCATGAAGACCGAAGGAAGTGTCATTAGCAACACTTCATTAGGGTCATGCTTGCAAACTATTCTGACCGCAAAGGAAACAGTTCCTCACGGAAAGAACACCCTTCACTTCCTAAAATTTTAAATGATAACACGAACGCAGATAAATAGTCATCAACATTCGCTAAGAAATTGAAATAAACTCAACCACCATTAACATACTCAGCAAACTCTTATGCAACTGTGATGTGAATTGAAAATACAGTTCCCTTAATCTTAGGATGTTCAGAAACTGAAAATATAATACTCGACAGTGTTGATACATAAGACAACACCAGATCCACAAGGGGGTTTTTCAAAATGCTTGTATTAATGCTTAAGTGTATAATCCTCTGGTAATACAATATACTCAGCTCGAGTCCCAAACCAAAGATCCTTTTACAAGCTCCCGAAGGAGTATTTATAATACAAGCCTGCCCTTTGGGCTTCCATGAATTTTCATCTTCTTGACCATTGGGTTGCCTTGCGACCCAGTCTTTTCTGCAACCTGCGACCTGAGCTGTTGTTGGGACCTGCGACCTAACTGGGTCGCGGGGTCGCAGGTTGTAAGAAAATGCCCAAGGTGTGACCTTGTGACTGGGTCGCGGGGTCGCAGGTTGTAAGAAAATGCCCAAGGTGCGACCTTGCGACCTTGCGACTGGGTCGCGGGGTCGCGGATCGTAAAAACAGATGCACATGCGACCTTGTGACCTTGCGACTAGGTCGCTGGGTCGCAGGGTCGCGGATCGTGGAAAAATATGAAAATGCGACCCTGCGACCTTGCGACCAGGTCGCTGAGTCGCGGGGTCGCAAATTTTGGGAAAAATCAGAAATGCGACCCTGTGACCTGCTGGGACATGCGACCTCGCAACCTCAGCAGACATGCGACCTGTGACCTCGCCAGATTTGCGACCTGCGACCACCTAGGATTTGCGACCTCGTGACCTAAGCAGATATGCGACGTGCGACCTCGGGCAGATCAGTGAGTTCTTTGGAGTTTCGCCAGCATCTACTTGTTTTGAAAATGTCCCCTTGTTTGCCGGGGGAAAACCTTGGCTCTTATGTGTAAACGGAGTGGTTCCTCCTGTAATAAAATAACACAGGTCAAATATCTTCATGATGGAATAATAATAATGCTAAGGGCATTTTAATCAATTGTAAGAATGAAAATGATAACTTAGACCCCTGTGTGGTCAACTACTGAATCGTCGGAGAGAATGGCTAGGGTAAGCTTTCTCTGTGCCCTTTCTCTGTCAAGATTATCATCTTCCCCACACACAAGGTTCTCTTCAAGTCTTGGATTAAATTACTTGATAGGCATGAGCTTCTTTATTCACGTTCTTAGTGTTCGCCGTAGGTTTTCATGCTCATCGATTTTCCCATCCATAAGAGGAGCAGTACTTGTCATCTTCTATTGGAGAATCTCAAGTATCTTGACTAAGGAGAACAGGTCAGGTACGGTGATATAGGCAAGGCTTATAACAGTCTTATACAATGAGGGCTGGTTAGTTAGGACCATTAAATCATAGCTAGCCCCACTAAAAGCTTTCCTTTGCGCGGCTCCAGAGCCACCATATTAAGATCCCTTCCTGCCAGCTATTATATAACATCCATTGATAACCCTGTAGAACGACTTCCACCTGCACGATTACTTCTATTTTATGATGCTCCCATCTGCTAAAGGGGCCAAGCGACAAACTGATAGCAGCCTTGCTCCGATTCTAGATCAGTGACAAGGTAGGAAACCATCTCTACTTCCCAAAGACCCCAATGACAGTGTCGCTCTAGATATAGCACTAACTATCAAACAGGTTCTTCCAAGCCTCGATGGTGGGCTATCACATCGACAGCGCAGCTCTTCCTCAAGGAATAAAACAGTCTTCTATACATAGTTTCCGCCATTCAGCCTCTAATGTTAGATAAGCCGGTTGTATAAGACGTCTAGTATTGAAAGCTTCTACTTCAATCGTTGTTCTCACAGGCCTGCAATTGAACGCGCTGCAACAGTCTCAAATCAATCTATGTGGAATGCGAGATCTAGTTTTCAGTGCCTTTGGACATAGCAATAGCAAGCGCCTTAGGAATCATCGAAGATTGAGCTCTGTGAAGACAGCTCGACGTGGTCAGTAGTGGCAGTCTCGGAAATTCAGCTTCCAACGAGTATGTAACGATAACATCTTTCTAAATGGGACCAGCATAGGTTATTAATAGAAAATTCGAAGCATGATTATATCTCGGAATATCGCCCTTGGGGATACGAAATCGGATTTCATGCTGGCTTTTCAGTCCATGACTACAGTCGTAACGCATAAATCATTCGACTTCTATTCTGTTAGCACTCGAATCTACCTTAGGCTGAAATAAGGTAAAACTCAAGGCAACATCAAACCACGCTCAGCCTCGTAGCTAGCCCTACGAGGACAAGAGAGGGCTCTCTCCGGGTCTATGTCGGCAAAAGGTTTTCAAAAGGGGCTGAGATGACTTATAATGGATATTGATTTTAGGCTAGTAAATAGATGGGAAAGGGGTTTTTGATAAATGACTGGGTTTTCTGTGGGGACAAAGGACAGCATGAGCAGGGAAATTAAATGAAAAACGCAGATTATCTCATGAGGCAAGATAGGCAAGAGCTTAAGCATCCAAATTGAAATTATATGGAATGAAAAGACAGTTAAGAGGCTGAAAAGGGCATGTGTGATGAATCCTGTTCAGACAGAAGAAGAAACACAAAACATGAACGCTTCTCCAGGGCAGAGCAGTAAGTTGAATTCTACCCTTCTCACTCAGAAACATTCAAATTGGAAATGATTATGAAATGAAAAGTAAAACATAACAAGCTACATATGAAACAAAAGGAAAGACAAATGCTAAATTCACACCACAAGAATCTCAGGAGTCAGAGCTGTATTTTTCATTAAATCCCTGTCAAAAACTGTACAGTGAAGTTTTCCTTCACACCTCTCCCACTATTTTTCAGAACTCTCCCCCCTTACAAAATAATTTACAACAATAAATAAGACTATCTATAGGAAAAATGATCGACTCAAAATGAGGGATGATTTAATCATTATTAACAAACAAAGGATGAAGAGCCAATCAGCTTTTCTGAAGGTATAACATCGCTTCCTTTGAATCTGTCGATGACCCATTAAAGGACAAAATATAGAGCAAGGATCCCATGAAATCATGACTGAGGATAAAAATAGGCAATACGCTACTATTTCTTTGCTGTGGTATATACTCTTCGTTTATTTCTAGGTTTGACTGTCCGCTTTTTCCTTGCCGTTGAATAAAAACCAATTCTTAATAATTAGCATCCTTTGCAAAGCGAAGATCTTCATTTTTCAAGATAACATCAGAGTCCAAGATTTGGACTGCTCTGTGCCATGAGGTAGAATTAATGTATTGCTCCCTTATGTTTCCAAGCGAGCCACTTTCTTCTGCATGCTGATCAAGCCAATAGCAAGAATGCGCCTCGGTGGTCAACTTATGCACCAACCAATCAACTCGTTGACATGCAGCAATGTCCAATTCCTCAAATAACCTAGTCTTCAACCTTGCATGGTATGACTCAAAAGAACCACATGCTTCCTGACTTGTAAGTGGGAGAATCCTCATTGCAGCAAGCCACACTTCTATTTTGGGAACCCATCGTGATTTAAAATATTTCAAGAAGCCACTCTGATCTACAAAATCCTGCATAAATTCCACCACAGCATCTACAGAATCAACTCCAGTCCAAGGGCTATACATGATGTGCCCAAGGCGCTTAAACATCTCCCGCCGCACTTCCATATTGCTACCTGTTTTTGTAATGTTTTTAAGCCATGCTCGACGAACACGCCACATACATAGCAATATGGGACACTGAAACACATCTCTGTTGCTGCGTCGTCAACTGTGAAGCCACTCAGCGTCCATGAAGGATCCTTCCAAAGCCAAATTATAAACATTGCCTTTATTCAAATATTCTAGCGCTCCTTCCAAAGCCATTGTTGGTAGCCATATTTATCATTGCGTTCCATCATTAACTTCTATAATTCTATCACTTTAATGTGAAGGAAAGCAATATTATATATTCAATAATATTGAAAGGGAGAAGCATCCACATGTTGGGATATTGAAAGGGACATTGCCATCTCTGCGCATTCTCTCTGCATGCTCAATACTTTTTGGATTTGATATGCATGTTGTGCTTTGGTTGCTTCTCGCCATTAACAATATCATCGACCAAATGATGGACCATTGACTATCGATACCAACATCAAAATAACAATGGGAGAAAGATTCATTTGGAGCAGAATTTGTTGTTATAACGCGACCGACATTATGAGAAGTCGTCGATGATATTGTCTCATTTTTACCATCGAAAATAGTAATTAAGGCACGAAACGCTAATCTACAAAAACAATTCAGTGCCCTCTATAATATATCATTTCTCTGATTATTTCTGAATCCTTTGGCACTTCTAGATTTTATGCATATGATCCTTGCAAGAAATCGTGAAGCTGTGTTCATTCCAGAACTTCTCTTTCCTGATGGATTCAGAGATTTTACCATATGCAGAAATTTTCGAATAATGGATTCGTTGGTTCTTCAGGTAAGACTTGAAGACATTAGAACAAAACAATATGCAAAGACGCTGGTGGAAAGATATATATGCCAAAATGTAACGTTGGATGGTTGTGTAGTGTTACTATTGTTACCAAAGCGAATCATTTGCTGCAATTGCCATTCTGTTTGAATACCCAGAATGAAGGAACCTGTATCAGAAGAATCCTGATAGAAAAACACATTCTTTGGATGTCTTTTTCCTGTGCAGATGAGAAAATCCATGAGAACAAAAAGTTGGAAACTGTGTTGTCTTCAAATGGTATTGCAATTGACACTGCCCTGCTGACAAATCCGCGCGTGTTAGTGGCAATTTGGAGGAATTATGAACAATTTCGGGCCTCTGGCTTTATGCACCGCGCGGCATAGCCAATGCGCTGCGCCTCCCGGATGCGCTGCGCATGTGTAAAAATACACTGAGTGTTCATGCCCAGTGCGCCGCGCGCATTCTATGCGTCGCGCGCTCCTTTGTATGCGCCGCGCGTAGCCCATTTTGCAATAATTTGAACTTTGGCACTTCACCTTTAACACATATTCTGTCTTAGTTTCCACTGACTTTTGCGCTGATGATGAATCTTGTCAACTTTTGCAGAGATAGATGGCTGGACTTTCAGCATGGGAGACCAAGGCTCCCTGAAGAACTGTAGAACTTGAAACACTTTGACAAATTACATATTTATTACAAAGACACATCTGATGATTTCTTCTTCAAAACATGGTTTTGAAGAAGAATCAATCTCACATTATTGACGATGACATTCCTGAAATAAAAAATTACTGAACCTTCCTCTGGCCTGCAAGTGTTATTTGACATGTTTGAAGACCAACCACTAGTCCTTGACTCTAAAATGACTATTTTTGACCAAAATAGCATTAGTGACTGCAAATGACAAGAAATGAACTTTGGTGAATTTGACTCTGATGGAAGACTGACAAGACTGAGTCTAACATATTCCAGCACGACGGTTGCCATGCAGACTTGGAGATAGATACGTTGCAAATTCATCCATGCAATTTGACCAATCAATGTATTATAACAATTGCTGCCACGACTTTGGACCATAAATATATCTGCTTCAAACCTTTTAGCGTGCTCGAAAACCTGCCATCGAAACCTTGGGCTCCACGTCACGTGTCCACGTGGTTTCGTTGCACCATCTCACGTGTTCTTGCACCGCTAGAACATGGCTGCAGCACTCCGCTCCACGTATATGTAATACATCAAATAGATAACAGTGCTCAGTTTGATTTATCCAAGCCATGAAACGCACACTGTAGTTCGAGAGCGACTCCTGAAACGCACACTGTAGTTTGATTTATCCAAGCCGTAAAGCGAACACAGGAATTTTAGTTGAGTTTTCTGAAAATTAGGAAACCAGAGTGGATGATGATAGATGCTCACAGCCCGTTACTCCGCCTGTTCGAATGTGGAGGAGTTCACCAGGTGAGGAGTTCATATGTAATGTGATGCCATGCTCTAATAACTTATGAAAATGGATTGACCGTAATTGAAACAGTACTGGAGGATTGTTGAAGTGAAACGTCAAAGGATGAAGAAAAACAAGCCACGTATATGTATATGTATAAACATTTTCATTTGGCTTATTGAACGTTGGGCTCCATGCAACGTAGACCTTGAACGTCGGACCATAAAATATATATTTGTCCCATGTCTGCTCGGCGCCCATTTTCCACGTGTCTTAATCATAAAGTTTGACCGCTTGAAAACTTGTAATGTTTTCATATAGTCTCGATCCACCATCTTACATGGTTTGCAAACTACATTGCTTTGCGCTTTGGCATTTGAATGTGCGTCCTTTATAATGTTATCACTTGCTTTTGATCCAGGATATCTTATGGTTTTGAGACCATATGCTTTCGAGCCTTGTTTTAATTTGATCATTGGCTTTACCTCATAATACGAAGGCTTCTTGTTCTGAAAGATCGAGAGTCGAAATATGCTTCTCGAGCCACATTGATGGCCCTTTTAATATGAACCCTTTCTATCTCGTGGTTCTGGAGGCTCTCTTGGCATATGCATCAATGTGCCTAGCTACCAAGAGGTGTATTCATCCAAACATAACCTTTTAGGTTCCCTTGGAAGTTCTCCATCTCTTATGTTCCCACACAGACAAACTTGATGGATATGAAAGCGCAAAGGGGACTAGGTTTTTACAGCCATTTCATTGCTCCATGCTATACTTCTTGCAGCATAAATAATTCCACACCATGTCGCTTAGGATTCATAAATGTTGCTTATAAAGGGTGCGTTCACATATTTGAAACCCTGTCATTGGGTTGCCACAGAAACACGTATGCTTTCGCACTGCTGCGTGGCACAAGAACGCCTTGAAATGAGATTGTCATTCCCTGGGGAAATCTTCTGAGTTCGCTTTGTTCACCGGGCTATACTTCAGGCTAAACTTGTCGTAGTGGAGACATATGTTCCTTTGTGTGCAGACATCGACACGGAGCTGACGTTGTGGAGGATCTTCAAAAATTCTTCAGAAAATACTCCATCCGGTCCTTGTGTAAGCTTAATTGCTTCTGGTTTATGTGAGATGGCATCTGTATCACACCATATTTCTTTTAACAGTATGGGTCACTTGCTTCTCCTCCTCTCCTTCCTCACAACTTTGGCCTTGTCATTGAGCTCAATTTTATTTCCCTTGATGTCGTGACATGAATGAGGAGTCCGTCACCCGTGGGGTCGACCTGTGGAACATTACGACATCACAATCACTCTTTGATAATGGTGGCCCCAAATAAAACATATGAGACTAACAAGTGTAAAAGAGGTATTCAAACAATATGCTTAATGGCTCACAGCGAGAGGGCTTTTAATCGTCGATACACAAAAAGTTTTCCATTCAAACGTACGCATGGAAATCTCAAGGTGCAACTGCGGTAATAGTGTTCGAGCGTATACTGGATGATCCCTCCCACATATGGCGTGATGCAGCAACAACATTTAATCACGATGGTGAGACAACTCATGAGGGGTTGGGTATAGGTCGGTGGGATGTCACTAATTGTAGGTCGAGTGAAAGACTTTAACACCTAAGCGAGGAGAGGGGGAACACAAAATTTTAAATATGCCCAAAATTTTAGGTGGTGTTGTAGCGGCTACAACAAATGGCGAACCACTGGTAGAATCCAGCATCTCTGTCACTATCACAACAAATTATGAGCCACGATGGTGACGCAAGGGAATATTGAACAAGTTCTGCGGGGACCCTTTGAATTACTCTGGCCCTTTACAGGTATGCCTAATCCTTGTGCCTCAACTAAGTCCCGCTAATCAGAAACACATCAAAGAGAAAGCTCACAGTCGCCAGTAGATTTTTGATGGTGTGAGGAGCAAGGCAGTGGGTTTATTATTTTCAGGATTTTTTAAAGTAAGTTTCTGGTGTTGCTCCGCTGCCAGCAGGCCTGGATAGTACCCCGGCGGAGTCACTTCAAGAAATCACAAACGTTGCTCCGCTGCCAACGAGCCTGGTCAGTACCTCGGCGGATTCGTTGCATTACCTCTCCGCGCAGGAAGCCTTTCTCGATCCTTTACCCTTATTTGTTTCATGTGCTTGCAACACTTATTTTCATGTGCTCGTGGCACTTATTTTTCATGGGTGGATGAGGGATCCCGACTTATTTTACGAGCGAGAGAGGTTGTTTCTTGTTTTAAAAAAACTGAAAGATATCCTAATTTGGGTTTTCCCTCATGCCAAACCTTCACATCCCATTCACCACAATAGGCAAAGTGTGCAAAAAAGATCATTAAAACGTCCAAGACTATGTTGGGCACAGGGCTTAGGCTTACGGGTATGGGTCGTTTCAACTCATCAGGTCTCCCATAGACAACCCGCTCGTATCTCCCCAGATAATAAGTTTAGACTCATAGGCATCTTGTTGAGAATGCGACTTCGATGACTAGTCCTAAGAGAAAGCTGCCTCCTGAGATAGCCACCGCAACCTCACGTAAAACAATGGGGTTACTGTTTCAGCAATCGGGGCAAAACAAGACTGCAAGGTGATAGGGTTGCAATGAGGGCTCATGAAGTGGCAGGCGATATGAAAAAATGATGTGAGGGAGAGAGCATACGACGCAATGTAATAGGTGAGGCTCAAGATGCAATGCAACGCCATGTGGGAGAATGATTAACCATTTGTAGATGGGAAAGAGGCGCAATACAAGAAGTAATTATTTTTGCAACAACAAGCAAACTGAAAAGAAATGAGTGCAAAACAATTGTGACATGATGATGCCTAGGATATTAATCGTAAACAAGAATAGTAAACAAAATTTTAAACTATGGAGTAAAAATTTGGCAAGCAAACCTAATTAACTTTGAACTAAAAAAAAAAATTACTGCAGGTCCTAGCTAGTCTACACCTAAAACCTAGTTTAACCAACGATGCGGTCAAGTTATGTAAAATCAGCTTTCCAGTGTATCCACTGCATTAGTTCCTGACCTACAAGAACAATAATGATTAGGACCAGAGCTAATATCCAAAAAAGTGCAGCAGCAACAAAACTTACCTGAGGAGCAGGTGCAACAGCAAGATGATCATAGATACTTACCAAATAACATGCCAGAACAGATTGTGCAAGCTGAAACCCAATCTCATCTTGATACACAACAATATTCTCTTGAATCTCAACATTTATAAATGACCCATAATCATTCATGCACAATCTTAGGTCTGATGGGTGCTGGGTAAGCCATTTCCTATTTGTAGGCACATCCACCGAATGGGGTTGGTCGAGTTGATCGGCAAGCTTATCATGGTGTTGAGGACCATCAGTTTTATGGAATGGAAACAATAAGCATGTGCCAGGCGAATTATAGATGCATGCACATCCAAGCATAGAAACCCTAGTTTCAAAAACCCTAGTCTGGGGTTGCTCCTGGGTTTGGTCAAGGGTATGGGGATCCGAATCCACGTTTAGTGGAGCCTGAAATTCCTCACCGCCTTGAACAAACTCCGGACCTTCGAACGGAGCGCCTCCCAAATTTGATGGTTGGGTGAGATCAACAGGCGAATGGATGTGATCATGCATTATGGTGAGTTGCAAAATGTTAGTGGGCTTTGTATCAATTTGGTCAAATGTTTGCACGCTGACAGATTGATAGATTGATATATCAGATTCTTTAGATTCGCCAGGGTAGGGTGGATTTACCACGGTTATGCTGGGATGAGCATGGTACTTGGGGATCGTCATTTGAGAAATGGGCAACAGAAGCTGAGGCGCTTCGATTTTCTGATGGGTACTTGAATCTTCCGAAAGCGAATCATCGAATTCAGGTGTCTTCATAGGGTCAGCAAAGAGATGCGAGTGATAATCCTCAGCGGTATGATTGAATATGTTTTCAGATAAGGAGTGATCGCTACAACCATCGATTTGATCAAGTTGGGTAACTGGCAAGTCAGGCTCCGCGGGAGTTACCAACTCGGATGGATCAATAAAGAGGACATCTTGGGGTTGCCCAGACAGGAAATCGCTCCTATGGCTGTCTAAAGATTCCGAGTGAGAATGATCAGATCTGAAAGATTCATCAATTTTGAACTGCGATTGTGAAACACCATCTGCGGGCTTATAATTTCCGCCAATACCAGTATAAGGAAATTTTGAATGTCCCAAAGAAATTACTGGTGTGGCGGGATCGGGAAACCAACCGGGGAATAATGAACGAAAATATTGAGTCGCAGGGGTGTTAACCCTACAAGGCTTTTCAACACGTGCATCCGTGTCATTTAGAGAAAACGATGATCTGGCAGGCCTTGTAAGGGAATCAACTTTATGCGGGGTAGGAGTCAATTTGTAATCAGTATGCGAATCAGATTTAGGTTTGTGTCTAGGGAGACACCGAGTGGGCTCGAGGTAGGTTTCATGCACTGAGAGAGATAATGAGCCACTAGGGCTTTCAAGCTCGGATTCAACATGGTGATTGAAATATTCAAAGGAAGTACCATAGGCTTTATCCCCATGCACCCATCCATCATTGCTCAGAACTTTCAAGGTCGTACCTCGACTATCTGACAACTCAGGAGGAGGAGCGAGAATGTCACAAATAGCAATACTCTCCTGGGAGGCTGGAGTGTGGTCTGGACACGGGGAGATGGACAACGAGGCATTAGGGACAAAATCTAAACAGCCAGTAACTTGCGGGTCATCATAGGGAACCGTAGGATCTAACTAAAATTGTTCAAGGGAAACGAGAATCACATGCTTGAACTATTCACTTAAACATTTCCAATCGACATCCCTATCAGGGATCTCAAAACAATAATGAATGAATCTGATAGAGAATTCATCTAGGGATTCCCGTGGTTCCATCCTGATGTCATTTAACTTTATTACAACGTTATGAAGATCATACCTGTGAAAAGCTTGTCGTAATTCACTTGCGAGTTGTTCAAATGAATGGATGGAAGCTTCCGGCAATGTTCGGCACCATTTCTTAGCGCGACCTTCGAGAGTGAGGAAGAAAAGCAAACAAATCAAACCTTCATCGTCAATTTCGTGGCACTCACCAAAGTCACAGAAATCTAAAAAGTGTTGGGTTATGGAAACCCCATTTTCACCATCAAATTTTAGCTGGGACAAGTGATACATAAGTTCATCGGGGATGAAGTATCGAGGCTCATAAAACTCTGACAAACATCTTGGGAGAATGATTTGGGAACGATCCATTATGGATATGAGATTAACCACAGGCTCTCAGGGCTCATCTTGTCATCTTTCCCTCTTTCTAGCGCCAATTCTGTTGATGGGAAAATCTGTCCGGCCAACAACAGGGGATTTCCCCGGTAAAAGGTCCCAATTAGACCTTGAACCGTTTGGAATAGGGATCCCGTCCGGGGTGTGGGTCCGGCTACCACTGATTTCTCCTTTGCTTTGGGTCTCGCTTACATGCTATAAAACAGTGGGTACACACCTGATCAACTGATACAAGAAATATGATTGATGCATTAAATGTACATGCAGCACTATGAGTAGCAAGAGGAAATAATAAAGCATGAAGACCGAAGGAAGTGTCGTTAGCAACACTTCATTAGGGTCATGCTTGCAAACTATTCTGACCGCAAAGGAAACAGTTCCTCACGGCAAGAACACCCTTCACTTCCTAAAAGTTTAAATGATAACACGAACGCAGATAAATAGTCATCAACATTCGCTAAGAAAGTGAAATAAACTCAACCACCATTAACATACTTAGCAAACTCTTATGCAACTGTGATGTGAATTGAAAATACAGTTCCCTTAATCTTAAGATGTTCAGAAACTGAAAATATAATACTCGACAGTGTTGATACATAAGACAACACCAGATCCACAAGGGGGTTTTTTAAAATTCTTGTATTAATGCTTAAGTGTATAATCCTCTGGTAATACAATATACTCAGCTCGAGTCCCAAACCAAAGATCCTTTTACAAGCTCCCGAAGGATTATTTATAATACAAAACCTACCCTTTGGGCTTCCCTGACTTTTCATCTTCTTGACCATTGGGCTGCCTTGCGACCCAGTCTTTTCTATGACCTGCAACCTGAGTTGTTGTTGCGACCTGTGACCTGACTGGGTCGCAGGGTCGCAGGTTGTAAGAAAATGCCCAAGGTGCGACCTTGCGACCTTGCGACTGGGTCGTGGGGTCGCAGTTTGTAAGAAAATGCCCAAGGTGTGACCTTGCGACCTTGCGACTGGGTCACGGGGTCGCGGATCGTAAAAACAGATGCACATGCGACCTTGCAACCTTGCGACTAGGTCGCTGGGTCGCGGGGTCGCAACTTTCGGGAAAAATAAGAAATGCGACCCTGCGACCTGCTGGGACATGCGACCTCGCGACCTTGGTAGACATGCGACCTGTGACATCGCCATATCTACGACCTGCGACCTCGGGTAGATCAGCGAGTTCTTTGCAGTTTCGCCAGCATCTACTTGTTTTGAAAATGTCCCCTTGTTTGCCGGGGTAAAACCTTGGCTCTTATGTGTAAACAGAGTGGTTCCTCCTGCAATAAAATAACACAGGTAAAATATCTTCATGATGGAATAATAATAATGCTAAGGGAATTTTAATCAATTGTAAGAATGAAAATGATAACTTAGACCCCTGTGTGGTCAACTACTGAATCGTCGGAGAGAATGGCTAGGGTAAGCTTTCTCTGTGCCCTTTCTCTGTCAGGATTATCATCTCCCCACACACAACGTTCTCTTCAAGTCTTGGATTAAATTACTTGATAGGCATGAGCTTCTTTATTCACGTTCTTAGTGTTCGCCGTAGGTTTTCATGCTCATTGATTTTCCCATCCATAAGAGGAGCAGTACTTGTCATCTTCTATTGGAGAATCTCGAGTATCTTGACTGAGGAGAACTGGTCAGGTACGGCGATATAGGCAAGGCATATAACAGTCTTATACAATGAGGGCTGGTTAGTTAGGACCATTAAATCATAGCTAGCCCCACTAAAATATTTCCTTTGCGCGGCTCCAGAGCCACCATATTAAGATCCCCTCCCTGGGCTAGCTATTATATAACATCCATTGATAACCCTGTAGAACGACTTCCACCTGCATGATTACTTATGTTTTATGATGCTCCCATCTGCTAAAGGGACCAAGTGACAAACTGATAGCAGCCTTGCTCCGATTCTAGATCAGTGACGAGGTAGGAAACCATCTCTACTTCCCAAAGACCCGAATGACAGTGTCGCTCTAGATCTAGCACTAACTATCAAACAAGTTCTTCCAAGCCTCGATGGCAGGCTATCACATCGATAGCGCAGCTCTTCCTCCAGGAATAAAACAGTCTTCTATACATAGTTTCCGCCATTCAGCCTTTAATGTTAGGTAAGCCGGTTGTATAAGACGTCTAGTATTGAAAGCTTCTGATTCGGTCATTGTTCTCACAGGCCTGCAATTGAACGTGTTGCAACAGTCTCAAATCGATCTATGTGGAATGCGAGATCTAGTTTTCAGTGCCTTTGGACATAGCAACAGCAAGCACCTTAGGAATCATCGAAGATTGAGCTCTGTGAAGATAGCTCGACGTGGTCAGTAGTGGTAGTCTCGGAAATTCAGCTTCCAACGAGTATGTAACGATAGCATCTTTCTAAATGGGACCAGCGTAGGTTATTAATAGCAAATTCGAAGCGTGATTATATCCCGGAATATCGCCCTTGGGGATACGAAATCGGATTTCATGCTGGCTTTTCAGTCCATGACTACAGTCGTAACGCATAAATCATTCGACTTCTATTCCAGCACGACGGTTGCCATGCAGACTTGGAGATAGATACGTTGCAGATTCATCCATGCAGTTTGACCAATCAATGTATTATAACAATTGCTGCCACGACTTTGGACCATAAATATATCTGCTTCAAACCTTTTAGCGTGCTCAAAAACTTGCCATCGAAACCTTGGGCTCCACGTCACGTGTCCACGTGGTTTCATTGCACCATATCATGTGTTCTTGCACCGCTAGAACATGGCTGCAGCACTCTGCTCCACGTATATGTAATACATCAAATAGATAACAGTGCTCAGTTTGATTTATCCAAGCCGTGAAACGCACGCTGTAGTTCGAGAGCGACTCCTGAAACGCACACTGTAGTTTGATTTATCCAAGCCGTAAAGCGAACACAAGAATTTTAGTTGAGTTTTCTACAAATTAGGAAACCAGCGTGGATGATGATAGATGCTCACAGCCCGTTACTCCGCCTGTTCGAATGTGGAGGAGTTCACCAGGTGAGGAGTTCATATGTAATGTGACGCCATGCTCTAATAACTTATGAAAATAGATTGACCGTAATTGAAACAGTGCTGGAGGATTTTTGAAGTGAAACGTCAAAGGATGAAGAAAAATAAGCCACGTATATGTATATGTATAAACGTTTTCATTTGGCGTATTGAACGTTGGGCTCCATGCAACGTAGACCTTGAACGTCGGACCATAAAATATATATCTGTCCCATGTCTGCTCGGCGCCCATTTTCCACGTGTCTTAATCATAAAGTTTGACCGCTTGAAAACTTGTAATGTTTTCATATAGTCTCGATCCACCATCTTACATGGTTTGCAAACTACATTGCTTTGCGCTTTGGCATTTGAATGTGCGTCCTTTATAATGTTATCACTTGGTTTTGCTCCAAGATATCTTATGGTTTTGAGACCATATGCTTTCGAGCCTTGTTTTAATTTGATCATTGGCTTTACCTCATAATACGAAGGCTTCTTGTTCTGAAAGATCGAGAGTCGAAATATGCTTCTCGAGCCACATTGATGGCCCTTTTAATATGAACCCTTTCTATCTCGTGGTTCTGGAGGCTCTCTTGGCATATGCATCAATGTGCCTAGCTACCAAGAGGTGTATTCATCCAAACATAACCTTTTAGGTTCCCTAGGAAGTTCTCCATGTCTTATGGTCCCACACAGACAAACTTGATGGATATGAAAGCGCAAAGGGGACTAGGTTTTTACGGCCATTTCATTGCTCCACGTTATACTTCTTGCGGCATAAATAATTCCACACCATGTCACTTAAGATTCATAAATGTTGCTTCTAAAGGGTGCGTTCACATATTTGAAACCCTGTCGTTGGCTTGCCACAGAAACACGTATGCTTTCGCACTGCTGCGTGGCACGAGAACGCCTTGAAATGAGATTGTCATTCCCTGGGGAAATCTTCTGAGTTCACTTTGTTCACCGGGCTATACTTCAGGCTAAACTTGTCATAGTGGCGAAATATGTTCCTTTGTGTGCAGACATCAACACGGAGCTGACATTGTGCAGGATCTTCAAAAATTCTTCAGAAAATACTCCATCTGGTCCTTGCGTAAGCTTAAATGCTTCTGGTTTATGTGAGATGGCATCTGTATCACACCATCTTTCTTTTAACAGTATGGGTCACTTGCTTCTCCTCCTCTCCTGCCTCGCAACTTTGGCCTTGTCTTTGAGCTCAATTTTATTTCCCTTGATGTCGTGACACGAATGAGGAGTCTGTCATCCGTGGGGTCGACCTGTGGAACATTACGACATCACAATCACTCTTTGATAATGGTGGCCCCAGATAAAACATATGAGACTAACAAGTGTAAAAGAGGTATTCAAACAATATGCTTAATGGCTCACAGCGAGAGGGCTTTTAATCGTCGATACACAAAAAGGTTTCCATTCAAACGTACGCATGGCAATCTCAAGGCGCAACTGCGGTAATAGTGTTCAAGCGTATACTGGATGATCCCTCCCACATATGGCGTGATGCAGCAAAAACATCTAATCACGATGGTGAGACAACTCATGAGGGGTTGGGTATAGGTTGGTGGGATGTCACTAATTGTAGGTCGAGTGAAAGACTTTAACGCCTAAGCGAGGAGAGGGGGAACCCGAAATTTTAAATATGCCCAAAATTTGGGGTGGTTTTGTAGCGGCTACAACAGAACCTCTGTGGTAAGCACAATTTCCACCCACAAGAAATTGACCATTCCAGTGGGGAACCCAACCTTGCACTCATGAAAAACCCCATCAAAGAGATTATGCCCCCACCAAACATCGATGACACGATTCACCATATACGATTTGTATCATCGTATACTATAAATACTATTGCAACTGCCCCCACATCCTAGGATTTCCACCTTATTCCTGTCGCAAAAGATCAAGATACTTTGCGCTTTTACATTGATTTCCGCAAGGTCTCAAATTTGCACACTGCTATCGAACCCCTTGATGATACCCAACCTCTAGAACAATGCCTAGTACAACTAGAGCTCGTCGACGAAAGCCGAAGACAGTCAGTGCAACACAACGAGGCCCACAAGAAATGGGTGCAAGCGTCATTCAACCACCCCATCAACCCCTGCTCATTCACTGAGGGAGAACTAGTCCTCCACTATGATGTCGCAAAAGAGGCCTTAGGGTCAGAAATTTTTGAAACCTTGAGGAAACACTAGTACATTTGGCGGAAATTCTGACACTTTAGTTCCGACACTTTTGACCAAATGTCGGAAATTTCCCCAAATCTTATCAATTTTTCAAATCCTTCCCACAACTATCGCTATACTAACATTTGGAGACAAGTGTCGGTATTGCGACACTTAGACGTAAGTGTTGGTCTTGCGACGTTTGGAGAAGAGCGTCGGAATTGCGACGGATTGGAGGAAAGTGTCGATCTTGCGACACTTAGAGCTAAGTGTCGCCATTGCGATGTTTGGAGCAAAGCGTCGGAATTACGACGGATTGGAGGAAAGTGTCGGTCTTGCAACAATTGGAGCTTAGTGTCGCTATTGTGACGTTCAAAATAATTCTCATTCATTTTGGAATAAGTACGCACTTTATGCAGATGATAACTCTTCACACAACCTCCTTTTCTTTACTTATTTTAGTGTTTGTATTATTTAGAAGTCAAGAAGACTAGTTTCCTTTTTCCATTTTTATTGAAGTCCCTAAAAGATCCATCCTCATCATTCTTCTTAGTGAAACATGCACAAAAGAAAATATTTTTTTATAACATAGATGCATACAAGTTTTTAGATAACAAGAACAAGTGTCGGTTTTGCGACAGTTAGAAAAAGTGTCGTTATTGCGACAGTTGTGTCAAGTGTCAGTATTGTGACATTTAGGAGGCAATTGTTGTTAGTGTTTATGAACAATCTTAGGATTTAGGGTTTAGGAGTTATTTTTGGTGACCGGGTCTTGTCGTGTGAGGCCGCCCAAAAAAACACATTCGTACGGGCCATTTCGTTCGAGGGCGCCCGTATCAGTTTTGCTAAGTTGTAACTGCCCGGGTGCCTTCTGCACATTCAGGCGGTCCATTTGCTATTTTCTCCCTTGTGGCATCGTTCGGTTGGGCGCGCCATGTCACACTGTGTGAGGTCGCCTGACCGGGCGTGTTCGGGTCGGGTCGTTTCATTCGAGGGCACCCGTATCAGTTTTTCTAAATTGTGACCGCCTGGGTGCCTTCTGCATGTTCGGGCGACCCGTTTTCCGTTTTCTCCCTTGTGGCATCGTTCGGCCAGGCGCGTCGTGTCACACCGTGTGAGGTCGCCCAACCAGGCGCATTCGGGTCCGGCCTTTTCGTTCGAGGGCGCCCGTATTAGTTTTTCTAAGTTGTGACCGCATGGGTGCCTTGTGCACATTCGAGCATCCTGTTTTCCATTTTCTCCCTTGTGGCATTGTTTGGTTGGGCGCGCTGTGTTGCACCGTGTGAGGTCACCCGACCGAGCGCGTTTGGGTCGAGTTGGGCCGTTTTGTTCGAGGGCGCCCATATCAGTTTTGTGAAGTTGTGACCACCCGGGTGCCTTATGCACGTTCAGGCGGCCCGTTTGCCGTTTTCTCCCTTATGGCATAGTTTGGTCGGGCGTGCTGTGTCATGCCATGTGAGGTCACCCGACCAGGCGCGTTCGGGTCGAGTCGAGCCATTTAGTTCGACGGCGCCCGTATCAGTTTTTCTAAGTTGTGACCGCCCGGGTGCCTTGTGCACATTCCGATGGCCCATTTTCTGTTTTCTCCCTTGTGGCATCATTCGGTCGGGCGTGCCATGTGAGGTCACCCAACCGGGCGCGTTCGGGTCGGGTCGTTTCGTTCGAGGGCACCTATATCAGTTTTTCTAAGTTGTGACCACCCGGGTGCTTTGTGCACATTCAGGCGGTTCGTTTGCCATTTTCTCCCTTGTGGCATCGTTCGGTTGGGCGCGCCATGTAAGGTCGCTCGACTGGGCGCGTTCGGGTCGGGTTGTTTCGTTAGAGGGCGCCCGTATCAGTTTTGCTAAGTTGTGACCACCCGGGTACCTTGTGCACGTTCAGGCGGCACGTTTGCCGTTTTCTCCCTTGTGGCATCATTCAGTCGGGCGCGCCGTGTCGTTCTGTGTGAGGTCGCCCGACCGGGTGCGTTTGGGTCGGGTCGATCTGTTTCGTTCGAGGGCGCCCGTATAAGTTTTTCTAAGTTTTGACTGCCTAGATGCCTTAAGCACGTTCGGGAGAGCCGTTTACCATCTTCTCCCTTATGGCATCGGTCGGTCGGGCGTGCCGTGTTGCGCCATGTGAGGTCGCCTGACCGGGCGCGTTCGGGTTGGGCCCTTTCGTTCGAGGGCACCCGTATCAGTTTTGCTAAGTTGTGACCACCCTGGTGCCTTGTGCACGTTCGGGTGGCCCATTTTTTGTTTTCTCCCTTGTGGCATCATTTGGTTTGGCGTGTCGTGTCACGCCGTGTGAGGTCGCCCGATCAGGCGCGTTTGGGTCGCGTCATTTCGTTCGAGGGCGCCCGTATCAGTTTTGCTAAGTTGTGACCGCTCGGGTGCCTTGTGCACGTTCGGGCGGCCCGTTTTCTGTTTTCTCCCTTGTGGCATCATTCGGTTGGGTGCGTCGTGTCGCGACATATGAGGTCGCCCGACCGGGTGCGTTCGGGTTGAGCCGTTTTGTTCGAGGGTGCCCGTATCAGTTTTGTTAAGTTGTGACCGCCCAGGTGCCTTGGGCACGTTCAGGTGGCCCGTTTTCTGTTTGCTCCCTTGTGGCATTGTTCATTCGGGCACACCGTGTTGCGCCGTGTGAGGTCGCCCGACCGGGCGTGTTCATGTTGGGTCGTTTCGTTCGAGCGCGCCTGTATCAGTTTTGCTAAGTTGTGACCACCCGGGTGCCTTGTGCACATTCAGGTGGCCCATTTTCCACTTGCTCCCTTGTGGCATCGTTCGGTCGGACGCACCGTGTGAGGTCACTCGACCAGGGGCGTTCGAGTCGGTCCGTTTCGTTCGAGGGCGCTTGTATCAGTTTTGCTAAGTTGTGACCGCCCCGGTGCCTTGTGCACGTTCGGGTCGCCCGTTTTCCGTTTTCTCCCTTGTGGCATCGTTTGGTTGGGCACGTCGTGTCGCGCCGTGTGAGGTCGCCCGACCGGGTGTGTTCGGGTCGGGTCGTTTTGTTCGAGGGTGCTCGTATCAGTTTTTCTAAATTGTGACCACCCGGTTGCCTTATGCACGTTCGGGCAACCCATTTTCCGTTTGCTCCGTTGTGGCATTGTTCGGTCAGGTGCACCATGTTGCGCCATGTGAGGTCGCCTGACCGGGCGCGTTCGGGTTGGGTCGTTTCGTTCGAGGGCGCCCGTATCAGTTTTTCTAAATTATGACTGCTCAGGTGCCTTGTGCACGTTCGAGTGGCCCATTTTCCGTTTGCTCCCTTGTGACATCATTCGTTCGGGCGCGCCGTGTTGTGCCATGTAAGGTCGCCCGACCAAGCGCGTTGGGGTCGGGCCGTTTCATTTGAGGGCGCCCATATCAGTTTTTCTAAGTTTTGACCGCCCAGGTGCCTTGTGCACATTCGGGAGGCCCATTTACCATCTTCTCCCTTATGGCATCGGTCGGTCAGGCGTGCCGTGTTGCGCCATGTGAGGTCGCCTGACCGGGTGCGTTCGAGTCGGGTCGTTTCGTTCGAGGGCGCCCGTATCCGTTTTGCTAAGTTGTGACCGCCCGAGTGCCTTGTGCACGTTCGAGCAGCCCGTTTTCTGTTTGCTCCCCTGTGGTATCATTCGTCATTTCACGCCGTGTGAGGTCGCCCGACTGGGCGCGTTCGGGCTGGGCCGTTTCATTTGAGGGCTCACGTATCAGTTTTGTTAAGTTGCCACTGCCCAGGTGCCTTGTGCACGTTCAAGCGGCCCATTTGCCGTTTTTTTCCTTGTGGCATCGTTTGGTTGGGTGCACCATGTCATGCCATGTGAGGGCACCCGACTAAGCGCGTTCAGGTCGGGTTGTTTCATTAGAGGGCACCCGTATCAATTTTGCTAAGTTGTGACCGCCCGGGTACCTTGTGTACATTCGGGCGACCCGTTTACCATTTTCTCCCTTGTGCACGTTCAGGCAACCCGTTTGCCATTTTCTCCCTTGTGGCATCATTCGGTCAGGCGCGCCGTGTCGCGCCGTATGAGGTTGCCTGACCGGGTGCGTTCTGGTTGGGCCATTTCGTTCGACAGCGCCCATATCAGTTTTTCTAAGTTGTGACCGCCCGGGTGCCTTGTGCACATTCGAGTGGCCCATTTTCTATTTGCTGCCTTATGGAATTGTTCGGTCGGGCGCGCCGTGTCGTGCCGTGTGAGGTCGCTCGACTGGGCGCATTCGGGTCGGGCGATTTGGTTAGAGGGCACCCGTATCAGTTTTGCTAAGTTGTAACTGCCCGGGTGTCTTGTGCACGTTCGAGTAGCCCGTGCCGTTTTCTCCCTTGTGGCATCATTCGGTCAAGCGCGTCATGTCGCGCCGTGTGAGATCGCCCGATCGGGCGCGTTCGAGTCGAGTCGGGCTATTTCGTTCGAGGGCACCCGTATCATTTTTTCTAAGTTGTGACCACCTGGGTACCTTGTGCACATTCGGGTAGCCCGTTTGCCATTTTCTCCCTTGTGGCATCGTTCGTTCGGGTGCGTCGTGTTGCGCCGTGTGAGGTCCCTCGACTGGGCATGTTCAGGTTGGGTTGTTTCGTTCGAGGGCGCCCATATCATTTTTGCTAAGTTGTGACCGCCCGAGTGCCTTGTGCACGTTCGGGCAGCTCGTTTTCTATTTTCTCCCTTGTGGCATCGTTCGGTCGGGCGCGCCATGTGAGGTCGCCCGACCAGGCACGTTCGGGTCCGACCGTTTCATTCGAGGGTGCCCGTATCAGTTTTTCTAAGTTGTGACTGCCCGGGTACCTTGTGCATGTTCGGACGGCCTGTTTTCCATTTTCTCCCCTGTGGTATCGTTTGTCGTGTTGCATCATGTGAGGTTGCCCGACTAGGCGCGTTCGGGCCAGGATGTTTCATTTGAGGGTGCTCGTATCAGTTTTGTTAAGTTGTGACCACCTGGGTGGCTTGTGCACATTCGCTCGGCCCGTTTTCTGGTTCCCTTATGGAATTGTTCGGTCAGGCATGGCGTGTGGCGCCGTGTGAGGGCACCCGACCAAGCGCGTTCAGGTTGGGCCGTTTTGTTTGAGGGTGCCTGTATCAGTTATGCTAAGTTGTGACCGCCCGGGTGCATTGTGCACGTTCGGGCGGCCCGTTTTCCATTTTCTCCCTTGTGGCATCATTTGGTTGGGCGCACCGTGTCGCACCGTGTGAGGTCACCCGATTGGACGCGTTCGGGTCGCGTCGTTTCGTTCGAGGGTGCCCGTATCAGTTTTGCTAAGTTGTGACCTGCAAGGTGCCTTGTGCATGTTCGAGTGGCCCGTTTGTTGTTTTCTCCCTTGTGGCATCGTTCGGTCATTCAGCTATCTCTTTCGAGTCGAGTCAGGTTGTGTTATGTGAGGCCGCCCAAGGAAACGCATTCAGGCATGTCGAGTTGGGTCTGGTCGGGTCGCATCGAGTGAGGCCACCCAAGGAAACACGTTCATACAGGTCAGGTCGAGTTGTGTCTGGTCGAGTCGTGTCGTGTGATGCTGCCAAGGAAACATGTTTGTATGGGTCGAGTCGAGTCATGTACTAATGGTGCTCAAGGAAACGTGTTCGGGCAGGTCAGGTTGGGTCTGATCGGGTTGGGTTGGGTCGTGTGAGGGTGGTCGTATCAAAAATGCTAAATTGTGACCGCCTTAAAATCCAGTGCCTCCTCATAAGGGACATGGTAAAAAACATTAGGATGTTTTTTCAATAAACAAGGGTATTTCCAGGACACAGTCAGGTCGAACAAGAGTATAAGAGACAAATTTCTCATGAATGTGGGACACTCGAATTTAAGATTTTTTCGAGTAGTCATGAGGTGCAGTCTAGTTATTAAGACTTCATCAGATGGCCATTCTTCGGACTTAAATTGTGTGACAACACTGTGGCTAAGTTTGAAACTGGAGATTGAACATACATTTGGTTTGATTGCAATAGACATTTTCATCAATAAATGTAAAGCAATGGCTAACAAATACTATAAATTAATAAATAAAGAAGACATGGCAACAAGCAACAATACTTAAAAAATTGTTACATTGAGACGTAAACAATAACCAACTAATGTGCACAAACAGAGACCAATGAAACTATCATCTTAACCCCTAACCCCTTAAACACTAATTCCCAACCCCTAACCCATTTAATCCCCTAAACCTCTAAAACCATAACCCATTTAACCCCTAAACCATAAACCTCTAAACCCTTAAACCCTAACCCCTAAATCCTTAACCCCTAACCCATTTAACCCCCTAAACCCCGAGTAAGCCCATAACCCATTTAACCCCCTAAACCCTAAACCTATAAATCGTTAACCCTAACCCCTTAAACAATAAACCATTAAGCCCTTAAACTTAACCCCTTAAACCCTAATTCCCGATCCCTAACACATCTAACCCCTAAAACCTAACCCCATTAGCCCTCAACTTCTAACCCCTAAAATCCTTAACTGCTAAATCTCCTAACCCCCTAAACCCCTAACCCGTTTAACCCCTAAACCTCTAAACCCCTAACCCATTTAATCCCTCAACCATAAACCTCTAAACCCCTAACCCCTAACCCCTAAACCCTTA
Source organism: Pinus albicaulis (assembly GCA_034641835.2). NCBI lineage: Eukaryota > Viridiplantae > Streptophyta > Pinopsida > Pinales > Pinaceae > Pinus > Pinus albicaulis. The sequence continues at coordinate 348,832,961 of CM076570.1, read as the reverse complement.
AACCCTAACCCATTTAACCCCCTAAACCCCTAGTAAAACCCTAACCCATTTAACCCCCTAAACCCTAAACATATAAACCCTTAACCCCTAGCCCCTTAAACCCTAAACCATTAAACCCTTAACCCTAACCCCTTAAACCCTAATTCCCGACCCCTAACCCATCTAACCCCTAAAACCTAACCCCATAAGCCCCTAACTTCTAACCCCTAAAATCCTTAACTGCTAAATTCCCTAACCCCCTAAACCCTAACCCATTTAACTCCCTAAACCCTAAACCTATAACCCCTTAACCCTTAACCCATTTAACCCCCTAACCTCTATACCCCTAATCCATTTAACCCTAAACCATTAACCCCTAACCCCTAACCCATTTAACCCCCTAAACCCCTAGTAAACCCCTAACCCCTTAAACCCTAAACCATTAAACCCTTAACCCTAACCCCTTAAACCCTAACTCCCGATCCCTAACCCATCTAACCCCCTAAAACCTAACCCCATTAGCCCCTAACTTCTAACCCCTAAAATCCTTAATTGCTAAATCCCCTAACCCCCTAAACCCCTAACCCATTTAACCCCCTAAAACCTAAACCTATAACCCCTTAACCCCTAACCCATTAAACCCTGATTCCCAACCCCTAACCCATTTAATCCCTAAACCATAAACCTCTAAACCCCTAACCTATTTAACCCCTAAACCCTAAACCTCTAAACCCTTAACCACTAACCCTTAACCCCTTAACCCTTAACCCCTAGCCCATTTAACCCCCTAAACCCCTAACCCATTTAACCCCCTAAACCCTAAACCTCTAAACCCTTAACCCCTAACCCCTAAAAACCTATTTCCCAACCCTAACCCATTTAACCCCCTAAAAACCTAACCCATTTAACCCCCTACCCTAACCCATTTGCTAAGTTGTGACTGCATGGGTGCCTTATGCATGTTTGTGCAGCCCGTTTGCCATTTTGTTTGAGGGTGCCCGCCCAAACCCGTTTGGGTCAGGTCGTTTCGGTTGAAGGCGCCTGCCCAAATGCGTTCGGGTCGGGTCGTTTCGGTTGAGGGCGCCCGCCGGCCCAAACCACTAACACCTAAACCCCTAACCCCTTAACCCATAAACACCTAAACCGTTAATGCTAATTAACCCATAGCCCATTAACCCCTCACCCCTAACCCATCAAATCCTTAACTGCCTAATCCCCTAACCCTTAAGCCCCTAATCCCTAATCCCTTAACCACTAAATCATTATTCACCTAACCCCTAACTGCGCCTAAATCCTCTAACCCCTAAGCCCCCAATACCTAATCCCTTAACCACTAACTCATAATTAATATTCCCCAAAACCCTAAATGCACTTAAATCCCCTAACCCCTAACCCCCAAATCCAACAGCACATAATGATGAAACGATGCTTGGTGATGAACCAATGATTGTTCCAATAAACACAGATTGTTTGTAATTTTCATAAAGGCACAGTTGCCCCCCAAATTTTGGCAGATGATAAACCATCTTCCATAGCTAAATAGTAGTAGATTAGATGATGATGTTGCACAAGTACAAGAGAATATTGCAGCAAATATTAGTATTGGCCGAAATGATGTTGTACAAGGTGAAGCATATTAACTACTAACTCATTATTCGACCCCTAACCCCTAAATGCACCTAAATCCCCTAACCCCTAACCCCCAATCCCTAAACCCTTAACCACTAAATCATTATGATCTCCCTAACCCCAATCCCTAATCCCTTAACCACTACTAAATCATTACTCCCTTAACCCCTAAATGTACCTAGATCCCCTAACCCCTAAGCCCCCAATCCCTAACCCCTTAACCTGCACTAACTCAGTATTCTAGTCCTAACCCCTATTCTCCTATTCATCGAACCCCTAAGCCCCTAAAAAATATTCCATGAAAACCCTCCAAAAAATTCTTAAATGATGAGAATTCCTATTCAATATGCGTGAAGCTAGTCATGGAATGTGACAAGTCATCCAAGATACATCCAAATATTTGATTTGTGCCTTGGGGAATGTGAAATAATGGGTAAGATACAATCACTGGTGAGAAAATCATTGGTTCAAAACTATATGGGAAAAATTCCAGTCAAGCTAAGGGATGGTGTGGCCTGGCTTGGATGCAATACCTAGGTGATTTTGACGGCTTAAAAGCCCTTGGTTCATGGCTACTCAAATCACATGTTAGGCATGCAACTCATCTCAAAACTCACATTCCCTAACAAAATCAAAGTAATGGATTAATGCACAACTTATTTATTTCCTGGGAATATGTCTAGGTATGTTGACATAATTTATTTACTTATTCATTAGGAATAACATATAATGGTTCAATATATGGAACATTAGAATTTTAAATATCAATATTTGTATTTTCAAAAGTTTGCATAGGATTATAATATGCACTAAAAAATTTGTGTGACATTTCATTATGTATATTATTATTATCATTCATACGATACAACCCTCCTAGAGCCAAAATCGTTCAAATTTTCTTAATCGACCTATTCAATTTCTTTTTCCCGCTCCGCTTGTTCGATCTTTATGCCTTCTTTCCCATGATTCCATTCTTCCCTATGATGCTTTCTTTTTTCCATATTCTTGCATAAGCATGGACGCTCTGAAACCCTAAAGCGGCCACGGTCCATTAATGGCTCGAAATCCATAGTAGCTAATGGAGATATTTTGAGTTTTGCCGATGTTCAAAAATCTATGGGAGATCTAATCGATCGTGGAAGAATGCTCTGTTCTTCTAGAAGAATCAGATTGGTATTTCCCTTGTTTTACCCCATTCAAATTCGCTATTTTTTCTTCTACGCTATCTTGGTTATGAGATATAGATGGTTGTAGGTCTGAATTTCTGCACTCTATCTTTGTGGGTCTGTTCAATTTATAGGGATATGGATTCTTCTCCTTTGAACTAACCCAATAAACTCTGAGGCTGTAGCCGAATTGAGGGCGAATTGTAGAATATAGCGAAACAAAACCTAACAAAAGGGTTTTAAATTATTGTGGCACTTCAATGGCAGGACAATGTGGTTCAACCCTAATAAGCAGGAGAGGGGGATTGCTCTTATCTTCTTCAAGCTCCACATATATCAATCGAGGCATGAAACTTGAGTTGTGGGTTCCTCTACCAATGCGGGGTTCTGCTATGACCATAGTGCCCCAGCTAATTCTAGCCATGGCGCCCAAAAATAAGGTACTCTTGTTATCCTCCAAAGTTGGCTTAGATTGGCTTAGATTTATATTTCTAGTGTCGTTTTGTGCATTTGGTGTAACAGTGCGCCCCTTCTCTCTCTCTTTTCTAATGGAAATCTCATGGAGAAACATCCAGGTTCTTCCCTGCATTTCACAAATGGTACTCATTGTAAATCTGTTGTCGCTGATTGTCGTGCCTGTCCCTGTTAGGTCATCTATTTAGTCACTTACCAAAGGCAGCAAGCTTAAGGCATTGACCCTGAGACCTCATACATAAAACTCGAATCACCACTCAAACTACTTGAGTTACCCCACTTAAACATTTCATCTGACCAATAAGAACTTAAGCAAGCTCGTTGAGTTTTTAAATGTTTGGAACTATCTCATCTGATCCTTAAGCACTTAAGCAAGAGTTGGATTGCTTATACCTTTCCAATCTTAACCGACCAATGAAGGGAAAACTTATCAAAATCAAGATTGGAGGGGAAGGATAAAAACTCTTCCTCTTAACCACCCAGGGTGGACCCAATTGACATCTCTATATAATGCAATGATAAAACCTTATGCTCAATGGGTGTTCACAGTTGAGGCTTGTGTTTATGTTGTTTGGTGGGTTATGTGTCTGTCTGTCTACACATAGTTAACTTATACAAATAATCCAAAAATCTTGGTATAACTCTAGGGTCAATATGAGTTGCAAAAGATGGTTTTCTTTCTGCTTTGAAGACCACCCTCAACAGTTTTTGCCTTTGGAGAAACACATTTATCATCAATTAGAAATTTTATTTGTGTTTCCTTGTAAACTCCTAATGGCATGTATGTTTTGAAAACAAGCTCTACTGAATTTTCTTAAGAATCACCTGTAGGCCCAAACTGCTATAAATCCAGATGCATTGTTTTTCAAATTTTCACTATACACTGCCAAGAAGTACTGACTCTTCACTGTGTATTATGGTACTTAGAATATATCCTTGGCATTGAACAGATAAAGTGAAGCAATATCAAATGAGCTTACTAGTTTGTATTCTGCAGAACTGCTTGGTCGGAGTCTAGGATTGATATATACTCCTAATTCAATATTTATATCATGTAAGCTTTTAGGCCAACGATATTATTTGTCTCTGATTATGACCTGATTTCAAAAACCAAAATCACCTGGCCATGCCACTGATTTGTTGAATCCTTAATATTTATCATTTTACAGAGAGCCTGGATGTAATATTGATATACGTCTCTCCAGTTCTTTGAGGATGAGAATACATTTGACTCCTAGACATGCGCACTATGTTTTTCTCTCACCCCTCATCACAAGATATCCTCTGTCAATCTCGTTTGGTATCCCTCTAATTTTTTTTCAGTCCTCATATTGTTCATGCTCTGTAAAAATTATGATGTGGATGAAATAGATGAACATGTAAAGGTTATGGCCTTGTAACCAAACTAAATTTTCATACAGATCCTATTGAATGATGTTGTAATTGATTTCAACATTGGTCTATGAATGCTCTTAATATGTGTCTATGGGTTGCATTAATTAAATCTCTAATTCTCAAGATGTCCTCGAATCCAAAATGCCTGATCTTATTTTCTTACACTTGTTGAAGAATTTGAGGATGAATATTAACGAATTTTTTCCCATAACCATCTTCATTTGATTCTCCTTGTCGTGTTTATTCTAATGGTAGGTGGCACATCACATGAGTCCTCTTGGTTGAGGAGATATGGATTCTTGAAGTTGAAACCCCAATTGTGGTCAAAAAGCCCCAAAGAAGATTCTACAAGAAACTTATGGATTGGTTTATTACTAGTGCCGTTTTAATTCAATAAAAAATTAAATTATGATAGGCCTCTTAGTAAATTTCATTTGCAAAATAAGTCATTGTCATGGGAAAAATAATTATTTAAATTTGGAAATTATGTCTACCTCCTAAACCAGTTTGTTTTTTGCTCCAAAAATTCAAATTTAAATTCAAATTTGAGGTTGCTTTCCCTCATTTTTTTATTAAGTTGACTTAACAAGGAAATTTTCCCTTCTCCTCTATATATAGGGGCTCAAATCCTCCATAAGAGGCAAGATTTATGTGCTATATTTTGTGATATTTTCCATGCTATGCAGCTTTAAGTAGTCCTAATTATTTGAACCAGTGGGTCGAAGTTTGAGAAGACTCTTGGGTTAAAAAAAATTTGGGTATTTGATTTTTTTCAAGGAGACAAATATAGAGGGTTCTAAGGCATATATATCATCGAGAACATGTGCTATATCAAGGGTGAGTTTATTGACCTTGTGAAGCGAGTCTTTTTTAGGTCAATCAACCCTCTGTGACAGACCTTGTGAGACCATTTTTCAAAGGCCAATCAACCCTTTGAGGGAGATCTTTTTGAGGAAAAACATAGGTGGTTTCTAAAGTATTTTGCAGACCTTTCTCAAGACTTAATGTCTATCTTTTTATTCTTAAGTGATTTGATCAGAGGAAAAACTATTTATGAATTTGTTGACATTCTAGTGCTTACATCTGAGGCATCTTTTAGAGGCAGGGGTAAACTATGTTACAACCTTGTTGATCAGAGTCTAAGTACTATTCATCCCTGTGGGAGATCAATTATGTGGAAGTCTAGATACCTAAAGTTGTTTTTTTTACCATCTCATCCCTAGATTGACATTGTTTGAGAGGCTTTTCCACACAAAATTAAGGGTTATTTCACATCGGTTTATGGTAGCATTTTCTATGGAATAATCTGAGTCTTCTTGTGGAAAATTTCACCTCAAATTCAAATGCATATTTTCAATTTTATGGAAGATTTTAACACATTCTTTATTGACATCTCTAAGGTAAGTGTTTGCATCAATTTGCAGTTGCCTTAGGCCACCTAAAACATCCTTCAGTGAGGTATAATGATATTACTCTAAGGACGAGTGTTGGTACCATTTTTTTTATTGGAAACATCTGTGTAGTATAATTTCACTATCAATTTTCAGGCCATTTAAGAATATCTTCAGTTTTTTTTAAGGTCAAACCTATCAAAGTACTTGGGCCTCAGTAGCCCTAAGAAACCTGATCAATTTTATGCCACCTATCTTGCATGAGAGTCTTATCTTATCACTCATTGAAGAGGGCTTCATCTATAGCAATAGGATACATATATTAAAGGCATGGAAGACTGTCACAGGAGAATCAACATTTTGGAATCAAACGGAAGAGAATTGAAAAAAAGATAATGGAAGATAAGGGTCAGATGAGTGGCATACATATTCAATAATTAGTGGCACATTATATGAGTACTGTCACGTCTCATTTTTTTTTCAAATATTTTTAGCCTTGCGTCGACTAAAAATACTTCTTTAAACCTGTGATTTTTTTGTCATAAAATACCTATTATTAAATTATTTCAAATTGTATGCAGTGTTTTACTTTTGGGTTTTCCAAAGTGTTAAATGCATTTTTATATTGTTTGATTGAAAAGTACAATTTAAACTCACTGACATTTCACAAAAATCATATGGTCATTAAACAATGCAGAACAACAATAATTTTTCAAGGAATCCCATAAAAGAGGAAATGCCCAAAACAGTAACTACACCAACTAAGCTATGTAGAGGAATAGTATGCAATTTTATTTCCTATTCAAATTCTGATAGCAATTCAAATAAAAAAGTATTTACAGTCCAAAAGTTGGTAATGAGGTCTCTGGATCTGTGATGCCATATGGAAAAAGGTTGCAGATGGGATTGATGGCAGCCTGCAATGGAAAAATACCTAACAGGTTTCTTTATAGGGCATAAATGGAAAAATTAGAAAACAATAGGAGTCTTTAAAGTCTGGGAGTCTTTAAGGTTTGGATGGGTTGCCTGACATAAGGGAGTGGGGCTTATGGATATTAACCAGTCAGCCATAACGCAAGTTTCAACGTTCAATGAATTTCCATTAAAGTAAATGTGGGCATCCCTCTATATGTATGTAGACAGGGCCTGAAATGTCCTTATTGCTCTCAGGCGATTCACATGCTAAAATTACCTCAATTTCCTAGAGCTGGAAATCTATTCAAATTTCCAATATGGTGTACATGAAACTGTTAGTCATCAGTATTTTTTACTTGTTGGTGATGACTAGTTCTAACAGCCAAGTTTTCCAACAACCGATCTAAAAATTTGTCAAATTTTCCAGCTGGGAAAACATCCATAAAAAATTTTCTCCCTCCAACCTTTTCAGTCCGCCCATGACGAGATAAAACCTCACTATCAAATCCTACCTAGCCTCAGCCACACTAGTCTGCCCATTAGCTCTAAAGAGACTTTTAGGAATCTGTAATTTATTAGCAAGATTGGCAGAGTCCAATTATAGAAACAACATCGTTTCAACCAACTTTTGGATTCTAAGATCTAGCCCTCCTGAATCCGGAGAGGGATCTCTCCAATGAGTACAAATATGGATTTGTCTTTGAAGTTTGGGGGTAATAATATTAGGCTAGTTATGAAGTCCAAGGGTGTGTTTTGTTTTTGGATGGTTGAACATGATTGCTATTAGAGGTGAAAAGTCCCAAATGCAAAGAGGTTCAAAGGTGAGAAGTTGCAAGCAAAAGAGTAAGTTTTGATTAAGAAGAAAGATGATGGCAGGTTTTCAGTCCATTGGGCTATGGATTCATAAGAGGATTGAATTGAAACGATCAGGTTCAAGAGTGGTCTATGGGGCAAGTCATCTATGCCTAAGGATCTCTTTAAAGTTTGATTTATGGAATGGAATGATACATTAAGAAGGGGAAATAAACAGATGCAGAACAAAGAGCAGCCCAGGATCTGGTAAGTACTTTGAAACTAGCCAGCCTTTGACCAGGCACTTAAGAAAGACATGAAAGAAAACTAGGATCTGGTAAGTACTTTGAAACTAGCCACCTTTTGATACATTCAATAACAGAACATCTTAAAACAAAGGGAAACTTGAAGGCAACCTTTCGAGTAGAAGTTAGCGGCTTGGGCCCACAAATCCTCTCCTAGCTCTTCTTTACTTAGTTACTTTCAAGACAATCACAGAGATAACACAGAATGGCCTAAGATCTGGTAAGTACTTTGAAACTATCCAGCTTTTAACACATCATAAGGGAAACAATCAATCAGTTATGAAAACAAGACTGGGACCAGGGATCACCATATCTTCCTCAGTTCATCTTCACACAACATATACTGAAAGTAACATTTAAAAAATAATATTCAGCTAAGACAATAAGACGAGGGAACGCCAACATTCCTATGCTTAAACTGAATTAAATCATTTTCAAATAACACAGTTGGAAGAAAACATGTAAATAAAGATTTCTCATCCAAAGAAGGTTACTGATATACAGTAGGTCCTAACACTGTTTAAACTGTTCTTTATAGAAGAATATGAAACATAATGAAAACAGAAATAAGATACAAGTTACAATGAGAATAACATCACCGTCAACATAGACCAGGATCCCATAAATCAGCTTGTATTGATGCTCCAAACCAGTTACAATCTTTAAGTCCAGTGTGTTAATTCATCTCTCTTTCACAACCTAACTTATTCGTTACAAGCAGAGCTCCAAGAGCCAGTGAAATCACTATCTACAATCAGGAGTCTTCAGCTCAATTACAATTACAATGCTTCAACAATTACATTAACAACCAACCCCTCACTCATCTTCTACTGAAGTATTTATAGAAGGATGAGGAGGTGAGATCTAATAAAATATTTTGAATACAATTAATACAGAGTTAATGTCTTCTTGGCCTTTAGGAGGCTCAATGAAGAAGAGTACAGGTGTTTTACTGTATTAATTGATTTACATTTATGTTTTAAGCTCGATGGGAGCTTTTGTTGACCTTTGAGGCTCTGTGTGATGCTAGGAATACTCTGCCGACATCCTGTCATTAAATTCCTGGCAAAATCTACCCTTTGGTTGTGCTGTGAGGCAGATATTTGATCCCGATCAATAAATTATGTTCCTGATTGAATACTTTGAGGCACAGGTGGCGCTTTAGTCGCTGGGAGGAATCAATTTGCCTCCATTTGTGGCGGTGGAGGGTTTTCCTGATAAAACACTTTAGGTTTTCCTTTAAAATGTGTTTTAGATTGGGGATTAGGCTTTTGATAACTGTCTTAGCCGTAATCCTCGCTAATCTGTCCATTAATTCTCTATTCTGGTTCATCCTGGTCTTTGACACTAATAATCTTCGGCAGTGCCTGTTTCATGGTTTTCTTGCTGTCGTGTCGGGCTGCGCAGGGTTTGTAATGCACCAATGGTTCATGAAACATTGATAAATGTGAAATTTTAAACCCGGTGGTTGATTTCCTTTGGTAAATCGAAAGCAAGAGAGTCGTCACCCTCTTCTTTCGAATTTTCTTCGTTCATAGTAAAGACCTTCGACAACCTGCAAAATACAAACAAAACGTTATAAAATCCTGCTTTTATTGGCTTTACTGCATTGGAATGCGCGGAAGAAGCGTGGCCATTGGACGGCATCATCCAACGGTCCAGATTCATCGAGAGTGATTGTAGAATGAGTGAAAGAAAGATTAAGTCTGAGCCATCGACTTGCAGAGATCGACGGTCGAGATTGAAAAGGGCGGTCAGAGGAGAAGGATGAATCTGAGCCGTCGATTGCGCAGAGATCGACGGTCGGGATCGGGCAATGGAAAGTCAGCGGAGGGGAATTGTTGACTGGGCAACGGAATCGGGTGATGAAATATGGGTCGTCGATCTGCAGATTAGATCGAAGGCGGAGATTGATTTGCCGCTGTAAGATGGCTTGTTTATCGCACGGGCACTTTGGTTATACATCAGACACTTTCGAAGAGCGATAGCCGTTGGATGAGTGGGCCCAGATCGGACAGCGGAGATTCATTTCGCTGGTCATCCTGGTCCAGATTTTAACGCACGATGGACGACGGTTGCACAGCGGTTTTCAAATCGTGCAAGGGACACGCATCAACCGTCGTATGGAATCGCTGGCTATCGGGGAAAAACCGCCTCCCGCTAAAGAGTGGTGCGATGGAAACCACGCGGTTTTGGAGAAACAGCGCATGGTTGGGGGGGTCCACAGGAATGGCGCGCTCCGCACCGTCCGATATGAGGAGCAGATCAACGGTGACGATTAGGTTTGAACGGCGGGGACCACACGGTAAGTCGCACTCCGCTCCACAATTTACACGGCGGAAAACTTTGGAAATATATTAAAACCCAAAAAACATGAATAACAAAGGTTTTTTAATGTTTTTGGGTGGAGAAAACATTGGAAAGGATAACCGCCCGACAGGTTTAGCAATTGGTTCTGGCGCTCGAGCGCATGGACGAAAAAAGGGTTAGAGGCTTAGCCCGAGGGGGCTTAAGCCCAGAACATAGAAAATATGCGTTTTCTATGGTTTTTGAATGTTTTTGAAGGAATTAAAGGTTTCGGTAAGGTTAAAAAGTGGGTTTTTAACCTTATAAAATGAATTTTGATGAGGGGAAATAGCAGAAATGTGGAAATGAGGGATTTTCATGGGGAATGGAGGGATAGAAAAAGAGGTTAGTTGGGAGGAAAAGGAAAGGAAAAAAAAATGGGTCTACAGCAGTATTTGACTTTGGATTTTTGTAGGATTTCAGAGGTTTTTAGGATGTAAACAACAATGTGGGATCTGGACAGAGGCATGAGGCCTTCAAGAGTCTTCAAGAGCCAACAGTTTTTGATAGGGAAAAATTGTTCCTTGAAGGCTCAAAACAAATTTAGCCACCTTTGGTATAATCAAATTTTACAGGTGGCTAACAGTGGCTCCACTTGGGGATGGTACCTTCTTGAAGGCATCAAGAATTCAGACTTGATTTCTCTGGGGGGCTGACTTGTGCCTGATCCTTTATTTTCTCTAGGATGTTGACCATGTGCCTCATCCTTTGGATTGCTCTTCTTTTGCTGGATGACCTTGCTTTGCTTCTGAAAAATAGTATCAGTTATGAAAGAATAATGGACTTCATCAATACAACTTTCTACCTACCCAATCCTACTGATCTAACATTTTTTCTCCATCAGAGTGCACTTGGATTGGCAAACTCTTTTCACAACATTTTATTCTTTTGAAAGCATAAAAACTAATCTAATTCTACTCCTTATTTCTCCCTGAACTCAGATTAAACAGTTGAGCTCATATATTTCTCTACCTAATCTATTGTCTGTTGGGATTAAACTGTCCAACAGACTTTCCTTCTCTAAATTCTACAACAAAAATTTAAAAACAGTCAAGTCAAGATTAAGCTATTTGACTTGCTGTGATCTATGGCATAAAAACAAGTTGCACATAGATTATTATTTGTAGAAAACTAAAAACAGAATGGAAGGCCTAAGATCTGAAACTTTCTCATCATGGCCTCCTCTTTTTTCACAGCTCCGTTTTTGCTTTTGTTTGAGCTGTCTCTTCCTTGTTCTCTGATTCAAATTTTGGGCAAATTAGAACCAGTTTTTCTCTTTTGTGACTCAGAAAATAAAACAGTTTTGAGTCATATTTTTTTGGAAACTTTGGTTCAGATTTTGAGTTTGTTTGAACCTTCAATTTCTATCCTAATCTATCTACTGATAAGCCAAGATTTAACAGTTTGGCAAATCAAATTCACTATCCTATCAGTAGAAAAATTTAAAGCTAATTAGTCAAGATTAAACAGTTTGACTAACTAGAAGTGTGTTTTTGAGGAGTGGCATTTGAGCTTGCACACTTTCAGATTTGTTTCTCTTTTTTGGCATGGGGCTTTGCCTTTCTTGTTTTCATTTTTGCCCCCTTTTCTTTCTTTTCTTTGTTTTTGGTATTTTTGAATTTTCATAACTTTGAATGCAATGGAGGATGGAATATTCATAATGGGAAAAAGATAAAAAAAAGGCTTCAAAACATAAAATGGATCAAGAGAAGTAATGCTTAAGCATCCTGCCATTGACAGGACCCCCAAAAAACTCTGTTCCATCCAGTTCCTGTAAGAAAAATGCATTATTACTAGCAACTGAATGAATAGAGTAAGGGCCAAGCCATAGGTTGTCAAATTTTCCATGCTTGCCCTTTTCTTCCTGTTTGGTCAATTTAGTGTGTCCTAAATTGCTACATTAATTTGTCAATCCGGGATTTGTAAGCTGACGAAGTGTGGCGCACTATATGTGCAAGATAACCTATCTCTTACTTTTTGTCATTTTTGGATTTTTTATTTATTTATCTTGGGGGTTTTTATCTTGGTTGTTTTCCTAATGTGAGATGGACATTCTAAAAGACAAGTATGGATATAAATTTTCAAGGAAATGATGTCCTTTATAATTATTTCCCAACCTTCAAACTTCAAAAGGGTATGCAATGAAAAAATTAATTCCTAAATGAAAATATGCCACTATACTAGTCAAACAAACAGTGAACTATTGATCATGAAACCCATTACCCTTGCTGTTGTCTAAATACAAAAGAAACTGTACTCAAAGAAATCCAAGAATTGCAAGCAAAGTAAAGCTAAAACCAAATTACATCAACTCATATTCTGACCCCTCACCATTAGTCTCGCTATGGCTTTCGGAGGTAATCATAAATAATTTGAGCAATCTGATATCTAATTTGCAGAAAAATAAACTAATATCAAATTACACATTCATACTTCAATCCTTCACCATTAGTCTCGCTATGGTTTTCGGAAGTAACTGATAATGACATGAACAATTTAATATCTAACTTGCAGAAAAATAAACTAATATCAAATTACACACTCATACTTCAATCCCTCACCATTAGTCTCGCTATGGTTTTCGGAGGTAACTGATAATGACATGAGTAATTTAATATCTAATCTAACTAATAAAGCAAATGTACAAAACTGAAATAAATAAAATAGTGCTGGAATTAAAAGTTAAGAAAAATAAATCAGCAGAAGGACAAGACTGATTCCATGTCATTAGTCATTGTAAAACTATGTGCAAATGCCCGGGCTGCCTATTGTAATCTGGAACAAAGACACTGATCAGTTAACGGCAATATAAAGCATGAAAAACTATGGACAAAAATAAAACGTTAATACCATAAGAGATGTGATATATACACGTGAATAACTATGGCATAATGAACATAAGGAAATAAAGCATGAAACTATACAGCAATAAACAAAACCTCGGCGTGTGTAGGGGCCCTCTGCACAATCCTCGGGCAACAACTATCAACCACGAATTATACTTATGAACAGAGTCTTCTCATGTATTTAAAATGCGGTCATAACAAGGAAATAATGTCACAACACAGTGGCTTTCTTTTCAACAAAATTACATTACAGCAGCTAACTACTATGCGTATGAGAACGCATTATTTATAACAGAGGATGACATAACTAATTTCCTTCAATCTACGCTGATGAAAGACACGTGAACAACCACGTCCAGAAATCTAGCATTATGGCTGCCGTGAAGATTAAATCTATGGAGGGTGGTCGTTGAATTCGGCTTATGGAGCAGTTCACAGGTGTTGATATGTCCCCTGAGATTTAGGAACGGCCACGCAAGTCTTCACGTGGTGAAAAACAGAGTTCTGTCACCGTAGGACTCTTAGGTTGACCACCGCTTGACTACCTTTGACCATGGCCTTCTTTGATGAATTCGACTGAGCCAGTAGGACTCGGTCCATGTCCATGTCATTTCCAACTTGCCCATGTGGCTTGATTTTCCTGAAGACACCTGCAATATAGACTTTAACAAAATGGCTGCGGAAAGTTGAAGCAGCTGCGGAAAGTGACAAGATTCCGCAACTCAATGAGCAAAAATCTAATTCAAACAGCAGACACAAAACATAGTTAAAAACCACTTTAAATGCTCTTTTATGATTAATATGCAATGATGTTGATGACTTAGGAGGTCCAGGTAAATGGAAAAAGTCTAGAAAGGTGTATAGGAAAGATGCAAGTTTGGGACTCAACACTTCCCTCCTTGAGTCCGACTTTAAAACTTTGTCCCCAATCTTGAAATTGCTGGCCTTTGTTATTCTGTCAAAAATCTTTTTTATGTTGTCCTATTTCTGCAATGATTTGTTATACACTTCCTCTCTGGTTTTCTGAAGATGAATGGTCTGATTTATTCTTCTGGTCATGTCATTTTCTTCAGTCTGCAATTCTTGGATCAACTTCATAACTGGTACACCAAGGCTATTTGGAAAAATTGCATCTGTACCATACACAAGCTGGAAAGGTGACATACCAATAGATTTCTTCAAAGTTAATCTGCCAGCCCAAAGTGCATGGACCAGCTATGTGCCTAGGTGTTTTGTCTCTTAATGCGTTGTGTTTAGTGTTTTATGATGTTTTTGGTCTTTTGTGATGATTTATGATGTTTTTGGTCTTTTTGGTAGTTTTATGTTCACAAGGAAAAATGACTAGAAAGCTAGTGGAAAGAAGCTAATGATTAAAACAAAGTGAAACCTGATTGGTTGATGACAAGTGGTGAATGCAAAGGCAACTACTGAAACAAAATCAAATCCAAACTATGACTAAACAGAAACAAAGCTTGATAATGACTTTTAAGAAAATGATTCAAAACATAAACTCAACTTGTCAAATTCTTTCATCAAAGGTATTTTGAGAGAGAGCTTGAGACATGGTCAGCTAAGCATGCAAATTCTCCTAACTAAACAGTTAAACAACTAACTTATAATGATGCAACATTTTATCCATGATTAGATATTTGTTGAAGCATATTTGGAGTAAAACATTGATACCATCATAAGATCTCTACTTTAAGACTAGTTCCTAACTCTATTCTGCAACTTAGTTTGATAACACTACACTTCACTCAAAAGTTATAGATTTTTAAAATAGTCTTTTGAGGAAATGTTTGTTTGTGAGATGATAAGGAAGTTGCAGAAGTACTTCAGGCTTTAAAATGATATTGTCTTCTGTTCATATGGTTATGAATCAATTATAGATTTTAGAACAAGAAGAGGTTTGTAAATAATGAAGGTTGTTTTGTTAAGTTTAACAACTGAAGTAATCTAATATGCAGTGAATGACAACTGAATGTGGAGTGCAAATGCAATGAGTTAAGCTAAAACTGAACTTAAGATGTCACTAATCTAAAACAGTGTTGAACTACCAAGTCATTATCAAACTTAAAACAAAATAAATGAGCATGAATTAAGTGCAATTAAACTCCGGAGTATCCTAACTAGGCTATCATGCATTATTCTATGGAATTATACAGTCTGTTTGTCCATCATGATTGGTATTTTGGAAGAGTTTCTTAGAACAATCCTAACTGTACAATTCAGTGCAAATGCAAACATAAAGACTTAAAGCAATTAAAAACTAAGATATCATAGCTATCTCCTACCCATCATTATGATATTTTGGAAAAGCGTTTTAAGAGCAAGAACAGCTATGGTACTTAGTGCAAACACACAACTGAAACGTTCAAGATCACAATCATGCTTAAGACATTATAAGGATTTTTTGGAAGAGTTTCTTCGTTTGGAAGAGTACTTAGCATAAGTATAACTGTGATGGTGAACAAAAGAGATTGCAATTAAATCCTACAATACTATAGCCATTTCCCATTCATTATCATGATCTTTTGGAAGAGCTTCTTCTTTTGGAAGAGTTTTTAGAATGAGTATATCTATAGTAGCTAATGAAAACAACTACGAATTCAACTTCAAAAACGTAAAGGCAGCTAGGATACTTATCTAAATTACGCAAATAAAATTGTGCAGGAGGCAGGGGCCCTCTACCACCAGACGGAATCTAACACCAAATCAACTCAACGCTTTCAAAACAATACTGTCTGCTTCATTAAAGGTGAAATAACTTGAACAGAGCAATCTGCGTCTTCAGAAATGTAGCACAGAATCTAAGCAAAATCTAGAACAAAATCTAGCCTAGCTCTCGGTTTCCAAAGTGTTTTTATAACAAATTTACATAACAAGACTTGCAACAATTCCAGGATCATTGTCTTTCCTTATCGAAATCACATTAGGACTCTTGAAGTGGCTGCGTAAAAAGGAAAAGGACATCTGGACTAAGACAGTCCTACTAGAAGTCTGCCTTCTTAAATGTGTTCCCACGTACCAAAACCATATCCATAATTCGTTTCTTCCTTCATGGTGAGCAACGAACAATGTAGACATGATGTGGAATATACCCATATGCGGTTTTTCTTGAGAGGCCACCTGGAACATACCCAAACGTGAAGACAGCTGCAGAATCGCCGGTTAGCTACGGAATGTCTACATTCTGCAGCTAGTTCCGGTCACAATGCATTACAATGACAAAAATCATAAAACTTAGCAAGTCAGTCATGTTAATCATTCTAAAAGTAATTTTAACTAAATTCATTGATCAATTGGGTCTAGGATAACAATGGACAAAGGAAAATGAGGTAAAGTAAGATGAAAGAAAGCAAAATCTTGAGGCTCAACATACCCCCACTGCTGACTTCTTGCATGTCCTCATGCAACTTATCCTATAAACTCAGAGGCTTCTGCAAGAACATCTAATCCTCTCCTTCTCCTTTGCCTGGAAGCTAGAGATCTTCTGGGTTTTCTAATGACAAGTTTGAACCTTAAGTTGATAAGTGCCCTGATTAGCTTCTTGTTCCTCTTTTTCAACTTTTCATTAGCCTTTTCCACTTTGTCTATATGTAGGGATAAGGTTGACTTCATATCAATTTTGAGTTTGACTTGTTCCTTCAGAATGTCATTCTCATTTTTGATGTGTCTATTAAGTATTTCCAACTCATACCTATCCCTTCTTAACACATCTATTTCGGACAGTGGAGGACTAGGGGTTCTCTCTCTACTCTCTGAAGCTTTCCTTTCCAAAGTTTCAACATAGTCATAGACTTCTTGCTGAGCAGGGTCAATTTTAGGGGTTCCTTCATTAAAATCCTCTTCAACATCTTCTTCAATAGATGTTTCCTCATCTTCTATATTTATCACCCCCGTTTGTTTGATTTGAGTTTTCCTTAGTTTCCCCTTTAGTCTATGGCTTCTTCTTGGCTGAGAAGATCCCTCTCCTTTCTCTGTGGCAGATTTCCTGATTACCTTCTCTTTCTTAAGTTGTCTCTTGATTTGAGTCAACTTCTCTAAGATGATTTCCTCACTACTTTCTTGGACTGTTATGTCAATTTCAATTTTTGAAGCTCTCCATTTTCTGCTTCTCCTTGTAGGCTGTTGTTCAGGTGAGGGCTCTTTTGGCTCTTCAAAATGATTTCTTATCAAGAAATTGTCCCAAGTATCATTTTTTTGGCTAAATGGTGTTCAATCAAAATTTTAACCAAGCCATGATGATATAGAGTTGTCTCTAAAAATTGAACCCTTCTTTGAACACAAGAAGCCATCTTTTTCAAACTTTGAAGCAAGAAATAGGGTAGGTTTAAGTCTTCCCCCAGAAAATGCATTATCAGTCTAATGTGGTAAACATTAAATGTGCCATATCTACCCTCACATGTAATAATTTTTTGCAGAATAAGCAGTATGTTTCTCCATTTATTTTTCAAGGCAGAACTTGGAATTCCTTTCTTAAACACAGTGATATCCATACCTGGTGATTTTAGAATTTGTTTCCAGGATTCATTATGGAATTCTCTGTTTTTGAACCATCTCTCTCCATTTCTAAGCAATCCCGTAGCTTCTGCAATGAAAACTTCAGTGACAATGAATTTAACATCCCCCACTTCAACCTCAGCTCCTTGAAATGATCTTGCAAATGTTTTAGTGACTTCTTTGTGGAAGCCATTAAACTTCTCAAGAAATTGTAGCCATCCTATATGTTGCAACATTTCTTTACATTGAGGGTAGCCTTCTAGGTATTTTATACCCACTGGTTCAGTTATTACAATGAAACCCATAATTGCTTCTTCAATGTTCAGATTAATACTCTTTCTTAGTGACAATGACTTCAAACTTCGGAATGATATACCTCTGCGTTATAGTGACAATGGCTTCAAACTTTGGACTGATATGCCTCTGGTTGACAGTGACAATGGCTTCAAATTCCTCACTGATATATCTCTGTCTCTTGGTGATAATGGTTTCAAATTCCACACTGCTATACCTTTGTCTCCCGGTAACAAATGGCTTCAAATTCTTCACTGCTATACCTTTGTGTTTACAGTGATAATACTCAATCTCTGCTCACGGTGATAGGAATATCTCTATTTTGTGGAATGAAGTGCTGGCTACAGAATGGAGTGATGGAAGTAGTTACGGAAATGAGTTAATGGAGTGAGGTGGAGAAAACGAATTAATGAGTGAAAAGACGGCGGGGATTTTTACAACGGAAAAAAAAAAAAATCATCATTGAATGATTTCGTTGGGTGACGTGAAGAAATCAAACACTTCAGCGATTTTAACCGCTTAAATGATGTCGGGTATAGAATTTGAAATGAGATATTTTAAACCAAAGTTTGTGGAGGGTATTTTGGTCATGATCAATAAAAATAATTAAAACAAATTTTTCGAATGATTCATAACTAAAACTATGCTAAACCTTATGAAATGTCATTATAATGAAAACTTGTTACCTCTGCTTTTCATTTGCTTTTTGTGGTCTTTGTCTTCTTTGTTCTCCTTTGGAAGAGTCTTCATAAGCCTTCTTGATTCTTCTTATTTATGGATACACTGGATCATTTTGTTGCAATTCTAATGTCTGCTAATTGGCGCCTTCAGGATTTGTAGCTGCGGAATGACTGTCTGGCTGTGGAAATTCTGATCAGCTGTAGAATGTCTGTTAAGCTGCAGAATGTACCTGTAGAGTATTTCAATCATGGAATGGAGTGGTTTGGGATATAAGTGAAATGTTATATGGCATGAATGAAGATGGATGATGAGACATGATGTGTATGAAGTGGATGATGAAATGGAATGGATTCAGTTTATGAAATGGAATGGAAGAACATAAGAACTGCCCTGCAATCCATGACATGTATTATTCATTTGCAGTAAGACATCAGACTTTAAATTTTGACATGAGAATGAGGTGGATGGAGTATGGAATGGAATGAATGAAATATGGAATGAAGTAGAGTATAAATGAATGAATGAAATGAAATATGGATGGATAAGTGAATGGAGTGAAATGAAATGGGATGGATCATAAGCATTATGGATCTGAACTTATGATTTTGTAACAGCTGCTTGCAAAAACAAAATGGAAAAGTTAGAGTGTCAGAAAAACTCTGATTTTCACCCTATTTTTTTTGTATAAACATGCCAATCAGTGATTGGTTTTCATGTTTATACTTTTATTTTTATTTATTTTTTTTTTTATTTTTTTTTTATTTTTCAAAGAGAAATACTTCAGAAAATTTAATCAAGTTGATGAAGAAGAAAGATTCTTCTTCATTAACTTCACATCACTACTTTCTTGGAACTTCTAGACAAATTCTTCTCTTGAGAGTGGTTTGTGATACAACTTCAATCTATGACCATTCACAAGAAAAGTGACCTCTTCTTCATCTATAGTTCTGATTTTTACTACCCCATTATCAAAAATTTCAACAATTTCATATGGCCCAAGCCAACGTGTCTGAAATTTACCTTGAAAATCCTTGAATTTTGAATCAAACAAGAGAGCCCAGTCACCTTCTTTGAATTTCTTCTCTTTGATTTACTTGTCATGCCATCTAGCCCTTTGCTGTTGGACTAGACTTGTTTTCTGAACTGCATCTTGTCTGGTCTCATCCAATTCATTAATTTGCTCCAATCTATGCTTTTCTGCCTCCGTTAAATCAAATCCTAGCTGAACTTCCATTTTGAAAGTTTGAATCTGGAACTCTATGGGAAACAAAACTTGCTTTCCATAAACAAGCTTATAAGGAGTATGGCCTGTTGTGTTTCTCCATGTAGTTCTATAGGCCCACAAGGCTTTAGGAAGCCTATCTACCCAATCTCTTCTATGTAAATGAACAGTCTTTGTTAGGATCCCTTCAATAACTTTATTGGTAGACTCCACTTGACCATTTGCTTGTGGATGATAGGGAGTAGATTTTCTATGCCTGATTCTGTACCTCTCCATCATTTGCTCCACTAGCCTTGATGTAAATTGAGCTCCTTGATCTGTAACAATTTCCCTTGGGACACCAAAACGAGTAAAAATATCCTCAAAAGAAAAGTAACTACAGATGATTCATTAGCAACAAGTAATGGTTTAGCTTCTACCCACTTAGTAACATAATCAGTGCAAACTAATATATATTTCTTTTGTCTTGATGGAGGACTAATAGGTCCTACAAAATCCAAAGCCCATTTTTCAAAAGGTTCAATATGTACCTGAGTTTGTAATGGCATCTCACCTGAAGGACAAGGTTTCCCTACCCTTTGGCAACTGTCACACATTTTGACATACTCTTTAGCATCTTTGAACAAGGATGGCCAATAATATCCTAAATTAAGGATCTTATAGGCTGTCCTCTTATCAGCAAAGTGTCTGCCATAAGGTTCATCATGACATGTTTTGAGAATCTCAGGCATCTCATCTTCACGAACGCACCTTCTAATGATCAAATCTGGACCTGTCTTGTACAACTTATTAGCAACCCATGAATATTTTGCACTGTCACAAATGATTTTTCTTTTATCCCTTGCATTCATTATTGAAGGAAATTTTCCTAAAACTAAATAATTAGCAATATCAGCAAACCATGGAGTTTGAGTAGAAATTGCAAAAAGATATTCATCGGGAAATTGATCTTCAACTGGAGTGTCATCTTTGATATTTTGGAGTCTAGATAGGAAATCAGCTACTATGTTTTGTTTTCCAGGCCTATCTAGAATGGTGATGTTGAATTCTTGTAAGAGCAATAACCATCTTATAACTCTGCCATTAGTGATTGATTTGTTCATTAAATATCTAATTGCAGAATGATCAGTGTGAACAAAAGTTTCATAGCCTGTTATATAGTGTCTAAATTTGTTTATGGCATGAACAACAGCTAAAAACTCTTTTTCAGTTACAGTATAGTTTAACTCTGCAGGAGTCAAATTTTTACTGGTATAATAGATGGCAGAGGGAATCAAATCTTTCTGTCCCAATACTGCTCCTAGAGCTGTATCGGAAGCATCTGTCGAGATATGAAAAGGTAACTTCCAGTTAGGTCCCCTTAATATAGGTGCTTCAGAAATTTTGGTTTTTAGGGTTTAAAAAGCTAACTGGCAATCAGAAGTCCACTTGAATTCACAATCTTTGGTGAGTAATTTGAAGAGTGGAGATGCTATTTTGGTGAAGTTTTCTATAAATCTCCGATAATATCCTGTGAATCCTAGAAAACTTCTAACATCTCTTTGACAACTTGGAATGGATAGGTTAGAAATGACTTCAACTTTAGCCTCATCAACTCTAATCCCATCCCCTGAAATGTGATGCCCTAAAACAATACCTTCAGTAAACATCATAAAACATTTTTCATGACTAAGTGAAAGATTTTCTTCCTGACATCTCTTTAAAACTTTTTCCAAGTTTTCTAAAGCTTCTTCAAATGATTTTCCATAAACTGTGAAATCATCCATGTACACTTCTACACAATCATGTATTAGATCTGAAAAAATTCCTAATACTTCCCTTTGGAATGTTGCAGGTGCATTGCATAATCCAAATGGCAATACTCGGTAAGCTTAGGTACCCCAAGGACAGGTAAATGTGGTTTTGTCTTGATCTTCAAGTGCTACTTGGATTTGGTTGTAACCACTAAACCCATCTAAGAATGAGAAGTACTTTTTTCCAGCTAATGTATCTAACACTTGATCTATGAAAGGTAAGGGAAAATGGTCTTTAAGAGTAGCTTTGTTTAGTTCTCGGTAGTCAACACATACCCTCCATTTTCCATTTTTCTTTGGCACAATTACCAAAGGAGAAACCCATTGACTATCTGAAATGGGATAGATGAAATTGACATTTAACAACTTTTGCAATTCTTCTTTAACAATTTCCCTAAGATTTGGATTCATCCGTCTTTGAGGTTGTCTGATTGGTTTGCAATTTTCCTCTATATAGATGTGATGAGTACAAGTCTTGGGGCTTATCCCTTTCATGTCAGTGTATTCCCATGCATATGCAGAAGAATGGCTCTGTAATACTTTGACTAACTCTTCTTGTTGAGATTTTTCTAGGTTCTTGTTTATGTTCAAAGTTTTGCCTGGAAAAATCTCACTTGTAGAGCTGCCAAATTTGTCCATAGAATGAAGAGACATCTGCCTAGATGACAAAAATTCAATATTGGATCCCTCCTGAAATGATTCATGTTTGTGTTCTGGAGAGGATTCAAAGTTTTCTAGAGTATTCAGAATTTGATTATCTTCACTAATTTATGAAATTGTGAAGAGAGGTTGTAAATCTTCCTCATCCTCTATCCATTGAGTGTCATCTAAATCTGTAATTGTCCTAGCTGGAGGATATAAAGTGAATTTATTAGTTGAACTACCATCAGAGATATACATATCACCGGATCTACAACTAATAAAAGCATCAGCTGTAGCCAACCAAGGTCTTCCTAATATAACAAGATGTCCTCCTAGATTATTCTTAGGAGTTAGGATCATAAAATCCACAGGGTACTCCCAAGAATCTAGGGACACTGGAATGTCTTCTATTACCCCATCTGGTTTGATCACAGATCTATCTGCTAATTGTAATAGTGTGGGTGTAAAGAGAAGATTAGGAAGTTTCAGTTTATCCATGATTTGTCAACTCATGATATTGATTGCTGCTCCTAAATCAATGAGTGTGTTTTGGATTTCAATTCCATTGATGTGAATTTTGACAACTGGATTTCTTGGGTCAAGATACTTTGGAATAGAAATCTTTCCCATCATAATGTCTGCTATTTGTCCTGCCAATTGAATTTTCTTTGTTTCTATTATTCTTTTTCTTGTTGTCTTCATACTCAACTCCTTTATTGTTTTGGCTAAAATTGGAATCTCCTTGATGGCTTGTAATAATGGAATTTTAATGCAAACATTTCTCAGCTCATCTAGGAAATCATAATTAGGCACCATGATTTGTTTTTCTACACCTCTATCAATTTGTAGTCTTTCCGGAAAGGTGTGGGTGTAAAGAGAAGATTATGAAGTTTCAGTTTATCCATGATTTGTCTACTCATGATATTGATTGCTGCTCCTAAATCAATGAGTGTGTTTTGGATTTCAATTCCATTGATGTGAATTTTGACAACTAGATTTCTTGGGTCAAGATACTTTGGAATAGAAATCTTGCCCATCATAATGTCTGCTATTTGTCTTGCCAATTGAATTTTCTTTGTTTCTCTTATTCTTTTTCTTGTTGTCTTCATACTCAACTCCTTTATTGTTTTGGCTAAAATTGGAATCTCATTGATGGCTTGTAATAATGGAATTTTAATGCAAACATTTCTCAGCTCATCTAGGAAATCATAATTAGGCACCATGATTTGTTTTTCTACACCTCTATCAATTTGTAGTCTTTCCGGAAAGGGAGGTATAGAAGTGGATGTAGATGGTTGCTCTAATACAGGAGTTGAATTTATTGGATCTTTTTGCTTTAATTTTTCAGTGTTTGGGTCTTGAAAGGATGTGTCTTCCTCAAGACTTTTATTCACTCGTAGAGAGTCTTCCTCAGAGTTATCTTGTTCTTGTATAATCACAGAAGGTTTCCTCTTTTAAAGTATTCTTTCATACCTAAGTTGAACATCACTAAAGTCTAGAGGAGTAATTAAATAAGTTGGAAACTGTTGGCCTTCTATCATGTATGTATTCTGAGGATTTTTATTATTGGGGTTTGGTATGGGTTGAGCAGGCAATTGATTTGATTTTTGAGGAAATGGTAATGGGAGTGGTTGATTTTGATGTGGTTGGTTCTGATGATGTTGTTGAGGATTTTGTTGAAGATTTTGAGGAAAATTTTGTTGAGGATTTTGAGGATAAAAATGTGGATATGGTGGATAGGATGGTGGATACCGATAGTATGGAGAGTATCTTCCATAAGGACTTTGTGTTCCTTGTGCCCAAGATTGAGATTGATTTTGAAATTGGGGCCAAGGTTGCTGCCAAGAATTCCAAGGTGGAGGTTGATTATACATTTGATCATGGAATCCTTGTGTCTGAGGTCCTTGCCAAGGCCTTCTAGATACAAAATTGAGGGACTCTGTGGAATCTGTAGGAGTTTCCTCCTGAAAGACAGCCTTGAGACCAGGAAGAGAAGGACAATTCTTGGTTTCATGTTTTTCAAAACAAATGACATAGGTTTCTACAACTTTTACATCCAAAGGACACTCTCTCAAGGCATGTTTCTTTCTACATTTGGGACAAAAGATTGTCAAGGCATCAGATTCAGTTTTTTTTTGTTTTGTATCTTAAGGGTGTCTATTTGTTCACTAAGACTCCCTAAGATGTCAGATTTAAAATCATCAAGCATGTGTCCTATTTCTAATCTACCTACTGTCCCAGAAGCAGACTTACTTGCCCTTGCAAGAGCGGGATCTCTTGGACCTTTGACAGTTTTAGATTTCCCTCTTGAAAGGTTGATACATAACTCAGATATTTCAGGTAATGTGAGCTGTGATATATCCCCTTTTCCCATCATGTTAAGGATATCCAACCATTCATCCCTAATTGTTTTCAACAAAAGAGCTTTTAAGGTGTCTTGATCTAGGTTTCCATTTTTGCCCTTTTGATGTTGTAATTAAATCTCTCTAACAAATCTTCCAAATTTTCATCTTCTTTTTGTAACATCTTAAACACTTCTTCCTTATGATTAACCGGCATACAATAATCCAAATACCTCTCTAGAAATGCTTGTTTCATGTCTTCCCATGTTCTAATAGAACTGTTGATCAGACTCATAAACCACTTCAATGCTGCTCCTTTCAAAGTTGAAGGAAATAATTTTAGTTTTTGAGCATCTTGTAAGTAGTCATAAGTTCTACACAGCACTTCAAATTCGAATAAGAAGGTTTCAGGATCTTCAGTTTTAAGTCCATAGAAGTTTGGAAGGACAGAGGGTGAAATTTTTTTCATGGTTGTATTGGTTTCTTCATCAATTATAGGGAACCCAAAAGAGCTTCCTATTTCTCTTCTACCTCTTCCTCCATCTGCACCTCTACCTCCTTCTCCTCTACCTCTACCTCTACCTCCAAATAGTGTGTGTTCTCCATTAAAAACTCCTCCTCCTTCTTCTGCCATGGTTGACTCTCCTGTGGAAGTGGAAAGATTTGTGTCCCTACCAGGAGTCTTTTGATCTTATTTTAAGGCAGGTTCAGTGGATGAAGTGGAAGGTTTCTCTAATGAAATATCTGACCTTAGATCTTCTAGAAGTCCAGGATCAGTAAAGGATGGAATGTGGGTCTGAGTTGAAGGTGTACTAGCTCTGGATCTAGATGAAACAAGTGGTGTTCTAGAAATAAAACTTCTGCCTCTGCTGCTTATAAATCTTCCCCTTCAATCTCTCTCCCTACGCATATAATTGTTTTTGGATACTAAGAAACAAAGGTTACCTAGTTTTCACTTCCCTGGCAACGGCGCCAAAATGTTTGGTCTCAACCTAGTCTCCTAAATTGAGTTCATTTATTTGTCAACCAGGGTTGGTAAACTGCTGAAGTGAAGTGTACTGTATGTACCTAGGTGTTTATTTCTTAATGCGTTGTGTTTAGTGTTTTATGATTTTTTTTGTCTTTTGTGATGATTTATGATGTTTTTGGTCTTTTGGTAGTTTTATGTTCACAAGGAAAATGACTAGAAAGCTAGTGGAAGGAAGCTAATGATTAAAAACAGAATGAAGCCTAGTTGGTTGATGACAAATGCAATTGCAGATATTGAAACAGAATCAAATCCAAACTATGACTAAGCAAAAACAAAGCTTGATAATGACTTTAAGGAAATGAATCAAAACACAAACTTAACTTGCCAATTCTTTTATCAAAAGGTGTTTTTTGGAGAGTTTGAAAAATGATCAGCTAAGTATACAAATTCTCCTAATATAAACAATTAAATCAACTAACTTATAATGATGCAACATGTTATCCATGATTAGAGATTTGTTGAAGCATATTTGGAGTAAAACATTGATACCATCATAAGATCTCTACTTTAAGACTAGTTCCTAACTCTATTCTGCAACTTAGTTTGATAACACTACACTTCACTCAAAGGTTATAGATTTTTAAAATAGTCTTTTGAGGAAATGTTTGTTTGTGAGATGATAAGGAAGTTGCAAAAGTACTTCAGACCTTGAAATGATATTGTCTTATGTTCATATGGTTATGAATCAATTATAGATTTTAGAACAAGAAGAGGTTTGTAAATAATGAAGGTTGTTTTGTTAAGTTTAACAACTGAAGTAATCTAATATGCAGTGAATGACAACTGAATGTGGAGTGAAAATGCAATGAGTTAAGCTAAAACTGAACTTAAGATGTCACTAGTCTAAAACAGTGCTGAACTAACAAGTCATTATCAAACTCAAAACAAAATGACTGAGCATGAGTTAAATGCAATTAGACTTCGGAGTATCTTAACTAAGCTATCATGCATTATTCTATGGAATTATACAGTCTATTTGTCCATCATGATTGGTATTTTGGAAGAGTTTCTTAGAACAATCCTAACTGTACAATTCAGTGCAAATGCAAACATAAAGACTGAAAGCAATTAAAAACTAAGATATCATAGCTATCTCCTACCCATCATTATGATATTTTGGAAGAGCATTTTAAGAGCAAGAACAACTATGGTACTTAGTGCAAACACACAACTGAAGCGTTCAGGATCACAATCATGCTTAAGACATCATAAGGATTTCTTAAAAGAGTTTCTTCTTTTGGAAGAGTATTTAGCATAAGTATAACTGTGATGGTGAACAAAAGAGATTACAATTAAATCCTACAACACTATAGCCAATTCCCATTCGTTATCATGATCTTTTGGAAGAGCTTCTTCTTTTGGAAGAGTTTTTAGAACGAGTATAACTATAGTAGCTAATGAAAACAACTACGAATTCAACTTCAAAAACGTAAAGGCAGCTAGGATACTTATCTAAATTACGCAAATAAAACTGTGCAGGAGGCAGGGGCCCTCTACCACCAGACGGAATCTAACACCAAATCAACTCAATGCTTTTCAAAACAAAATTGTCTTGTTCATTAAAGGTGAAATAACTTGAATAGAGCAATCTGCGACTTCAGAAATGTAGCACAAAATCTAAGCAAAATCTGGAACAAAATCTAGCCTAGCTCTCGGTTTCCCAAGTGTTTTTATAACAAATTTACATAACAAGACTTGCAACAATTCCATGATCATTGTCTTTCCTTATCGAAATCACATTAGGACTCTTGAAGTGGTTGCGTAAAAAGGAAAAGGACATCTGGACTAAGACAGTCCTATTAGAAGTCTGCCTTCTTAAATGTGTTCCCACATACCAAAACCATATCCAGAATTCGTTTCTTCCTTCATGGTGAGCAACGAACAATGTAGACATGACGTGGAATATACCCATATGCGATTTTTCTTGAGAGGCCACCTGGAACATACCCAAACGTGAAGACAGCTGCAGAATTGCCGGTTAGCTACGGAATGTCTGCATTCTGCAGCTAGTTTCGGTCAAAATGCATTACAATGACAAAAATCACAAAACTTAGCAAGTCAGTCATGTTAATCATTCTAAAAGTAATTTTAACTAAATTCATTGATCAATTGGGTCTAGGATAACAATGGGCAAAGGAAAATGAGGTAAAGTAAGATGAAAGAAAGCACAATCTTGAGGCTGAACACAGTCCACTATTGAACTTGATGTCTCACTGTAAGGAGGCATTCCACCTAGGAGGCCACC